>JAXCLQ010070782.1:0-13639 GCA_035584115.1 Cedrela odorata
AGCTAGTAAATGCCGATACTTTTCACCAAAGTATCGACACTCACTCCTGTGATAATAGCAAATATTAACACTTACTAACTTTTAATAAGTATCGATATTTTTCATAAAAGTACCGATACTCACTTCCAACAGAATGATACTGGAGCATTAGGTATCGTTCTGTTACTCAAAGTATCGACACTCTTCAAAAAAGTTTTGACACTCACTTTAAACAGAATGATATTAGAGCATCAGTTATCATCTTCATGCTCCAAGTATTGACATTTTTTCACAAAAGTATTGATACTCGATTAAAATAAAACAATACTTAACCATTTTTAACGACTTCCGATATTTCCAAAACACGCTTAAATCTAATAAAAATAACTTCCATTCATTTTCCAAGCCATAACAAAAAATCCATATGAACATAAATCAATATCCCATTGTATGTTTCCAAAAACATACATATATACAGATGTTGGAAGGCTCTGATACCACTTGAACGCAATGCTTTGGATTTCGTTTTGTAGTGGAAGCGCGACGTATAGGATTAATTTTCGGGTGTGCAACCACCATGAGGAAGCCACGCTTGTCATACGCTCATCATAACCTTTATCTATGATCATTTATGGTATGGTTATATGTACTTATTGAAGTACAAATTTGAATCTTTTGAAAAGTTTAAAAAATTCAGAGTTGAAGTAGAGAAATAAACAAAAAAGAGTATTAAGATTCTACGATTTGATCGTGAAGGTAAATACTTAAGTATTGAATTTATAAAATTTCTTAAAATTAATGGTATACTTTCGCTACTTACACCTTCTTATACACTACAGCATAATGATTTATTGGAAATGAGGAATCGTACTTTATTAAATATAGTATGATTCATGATGAGTTTCACAGACTTACCTATATATCTTTGATGATATGTCCTAAATATTGTAATTTACATCTTAAACAAGACTACATCCAAAGCAGTTCCCAAGAAACCGAATGAGATATGGTACGGGAAGCTTCCAAGTTTTAATTATATGAAGCCTTGGGGATATTCAGCTTATGTTAAAATAATTAACAATGGGAAGCTGAATGCTAAGTTTAAAATAGGTCAATTTATTATATATCTTAAAAACAGTTTAGGATATTATTTCTACTTTTATGATGATCGAAGAATTTTGATTAGTAAATATGCACAGTTCCTGAAGAATCAATTCATTGAGGATGATGGTGTAGGTAAAAAGATTGGGCTTTCAGAGGAGTTTAGAAAACTTAATAATGATCAACTTTAGATAGATGAACTTTTTGAAGTAGATAAACTAGTTCATGTTATTGAACCAGTTCGATCTGATCCTCAATCTTCTGTAGACTAAACTATTCGTAGATCTACTAGAATACATTGTCCTTCTTAGAGATATTATTTTCATTTTGAAAATTATTTTGAATCATTTATAATAGGAGAAGATATATAGAAGGAAGATCCTATAACCTATGAAGAAGCAATATTAGATATCGATTTAGGAAGATGACTTAAAGTCATGAAATCTGAAATGGAATCTATGTATGCTAATCAAGTGTGGTCATTTGTTGATTCACTAGAAGGAATTATTCTTATTGGTTGTAAATGGGTTTATAAATGAAAAATTGGCAAAGATGGAAAAGTAGAGAGTTTTAAAGTTAGGTTAGTGGAAAAATGTTATAATTAGAAACAAGGTGTTAATTTTGATGAAACTTTGTTGCTAGTAATCATGCTAAAATCCATTCAAATATTACTTGTTATTGCGGCTTATTATGACTATGAGATATGCTAAATAGATGTAAAGACAACCTTTCTTAATGGTTTCATAAATGAGTCCATATACATGCAACAACCCTTTAGTTTTGTTGCATCTGATGATAGTCATAACATTTGTAAGTTGCATAGATCCATTTATGAACTAAATCAAGCTTCTAGAAGCTGGGACATATAATATAATGATGCAGTCAAATTGTTTAGCATCATTAAAAATATTAATGAACCATGTGTCTACAAAAAAAGGAATAACAATGTCATTTGTCACATCATAATCTACCTATATGGGTATGTAACAATCGCCACACAATCGCGAGATATACTTTTCACTTGTACTCTCCCGATCGCATAAGGCTTCTCCATATTCTATTCATACAAATATATATATATATATATATATATTCCCAAAATTTAACATCTCATATACAATGTTCATATATATACACATATGTATATATATATATATTAAAACTATAACATCTACACCCATGATACATTCGTTATATACAAATCAGTATCCATACATAGTTTATGGATCCCTGCTAAAACTTTATATTAATACATAGTAATAGAGACACTGAGTACCTACAAGTCTCTTGTAACTGTACTCAACAAAACTATGTCTGGAGTGTGGACTCGTGACCTCCTCGATGCTTATCTAAGCTGAAAATATTTTTATTAAAAAAATGTGAGTATAACTCAATGAATAGATGGATAATAGAAATTTAAAATTATAAAATATGAGTAAGGGTAATCCAGTATTTAATAAAATAAATACAAATAAGGTAATCCTGTATTTAATGAAATAAATACAGATTTGTCATACCAATATAAAATATTTCTTCAAATCCCATCAACATGATAAAATAATTTCACATTTAAAAATCTAAAATTTAAACAATTGACTAGACAACATACAATCAATATAAACAAATTTTAGCCTAGAGGGAGGCTCACCTATTATGGTCCATCCCTTTAGGCTTTGTTTTCAAAGGGAAGCTCATCCAACAGTCCATCTCTCAAGGTTTGGTTTCATACAGAAACTCATCCAATAGTCCATCTCTCAAGGTTTTATTATGGAGGGAAGCTCATCTAATAGTCTTTTTTATTATAGAGGGAAACTCATCTAATAGTCTATCCCTCAAGAATTTATTACAGAAGGAAGCTCATCCAATAGTTCAACCCTCATAGGTCATGTAATCTATCCGTGCACGGATGCACTCACACTAAGCACTTACACCAAACAAATCACAACACATATAGTCCACAAAACATATTCATCATAATCATGAGTTACATAACTAGAAAATTTAATTATCACACATCAACTCATTCTTGAAATTCGCATTAACATTCATCATATAAAGAAAAATTAATTTATCACATTTTCAATTCATCCACAAAACACATTTCATAATAAATCAATAACATTTGATAAAATATATCCTTACTCATGATATATCAATTCCCATGCTCAAAATACATTCAAATTTCATAATTTCATAAAACAAGTACATATATAATCCACTAAATTCCATAAATGCATAAAACAATTTAACATTTAAATCAATTTATTTGAACGGCTTTGAAAAATATATCTACTCACCTGTATGCTCTCAAATTCCCGACTCAAGGTGTTGGTGTAGAATGCTTAGGTTGTTGATCAACAATTTTTATGATTTCTTCATTAGAATCTATATACAATGTGCCTAATCAAATAAAACAAATATAATATACATAACTTATCACTTAAATAACAATAATATACTTGAAATACCCATTGAATATAATTTAAATTTAGTTTAGGGGTTTCTTTTATGAACCGACACACTTTACGCTCGCGACAAACGCGCGTGACTCAAAATCGACATTGTATTTTAACCTAAAGTTTTTACAACACACTCTATTACGAGCCTAATTTACTTTGCACTTAAAGGATTTTAATTTCGACTCCGATTACCTAAATTACGATAAGTTTTCGACATAGGACTCACTAAAATAGGGTATAGGTATCAGCAGGACATCCATTTTCAAAAATTTACTCCGATCTTATTTCTTCATAAAATGAGTTGAATTTTGAATATATTATGCTCTTAGATATTTAGTTTTTATAGAATTTTATGGTGCCTTAATTCGATATCAGAAAAATCTCCCATATTTCATTTTTCTAAAAGCTGCTCACTAATTTCATGACCTATCACACCTAAGTTCTTCATTTTTCCATCCTCTAAACACCTATATAGGAGCATACGATGACTGCTCTCATTTTGCTTAATTTTATGGACATTTTCGCCGCACTATACATTAAAACATTGCTGGCAGTTTTTATAATTACACTTCCATTCATGCCTATCACCACTTTAATACTTTATAACTTTTTAAATTTATATTTACTATACATAAATGTCATTAATTATAGTCACAAAAGTTCAATTCATGCCCTGCCATTTATGTAACTTTACCATTTTTCACTTTCCATGTTCAATAATCCATCCATAATGCAGATCTATACACCAATCTTTACTTTAACTAATTCATCCATTCTCTAACTTCTAAAACACCAAAATCAACCCACCTATACAACATTTACTTGTTATTCACACATAACATTAATTACAATTTTATGTTTTAACATAAATTTAACATTAATTAAACTAAAAAGTGCATAGAATTTAAAAATCAAACAACATACTTATAAGAAAATGCCTAATTTCCACACTTCTACTCATTTATCACTTTGCATCATCAACATCAAAACAAGCCTATGCATGTATACTCCATTCATAACATTTTCCTTCTTGTTCACAACATTCACACTTTCATTAAAATTCCAACACAAAATTTTGCACATAATATGCTTTTCCTACACTACCATTATCACTTCACCTCATCTCATCATCATCATCATCATCAAATCTTCTCCACCCAATTTATATATATATATATATATAACACATATTCATACACAACAACATCTTTAATTCATGCCTTAGAATCAAATTAAACATCAATTAACATAAAATAATTAAATATCAATTTCGAAACCAAGAACACATACCCACTTACCTAAATGTTCCACCTTTGTCTCTCTTTTTCCTTTCTTTCTTCTATTCTCTTCACCTCTCTCCCTCTCTTCCTTTTGCTGATTCAGCTAGCCCTTTGCTTCCTTCTTTTCTTTCTCTTTTTTCCCCCTGTTTGCTTGGCCTTCTCCACCTCCACCTAGCTCATCACACGGCCACACTTCCTCTCCCTTAGCTTATGGTTTTTACTATCTTTTCTTTCTTTTATTTTGACTACCTTTTCGCTTGATAAATAAAGAATTTTCTAGAAATTTTCTTTTATGCCTAAAACATAACAAATTTGGTTTCTACGTGTTTACTCTCTCCTTGTCTTTCCTTTATGCTTTGTTTTTAATTCATGACCAATCAAAATAAAGGGAGAAAGAAAAAATCTAAAGAAATAAGACTAAAATTAATTAAAGATGGGCCTATTTTTTCCTTCATTTTTATCCCCACTTCACGTTTTCTCCTGATTTCTTCTTTTGTCTAAATTATGCTAAACACTTGTAGAAACTACTAGAATATTGGAGACCAATTAAAATAAAATTTTAGCTTGTTTTTGCATTAATTTAATTTGGGTTTAAATTCAAACATTTGAAATTTTGGATTTACTTAGTAAAATTGGCCTACACTTAGTAAAGTTTTGGACTTAATTTAGTAATATTGTTAGGCCATAATATAATAGTATATTTATTTTTAACAGTGGCCCCACATTTTTTTTATTTATGCTTTTTCTCTAACTTATAAAAATTTTGTATTTTAACCCGTTAAGTTTTAAAATCCTTTTAATCTAGTCCTTACATTACTTATAATTATCTTGAAAATACATGAGAAATAAAATCATGTACTTAGGTCAATATATACGTATCTAAGGTATTTTACACCTAAATGCCAATTTCACTATGCATGTTCACTTAAACAAATTCTCTCAAACCTTTACGTTGCCGATTACTTTACTAATATTGGAATCAAACACAGTTAAATCATATCTAATACTAAAACTGAATAAAATTAAATTATTTTAAATTTAGCAGGTTCTACACTATCTCATTCCTTGTATTGTATGTAGATGACATACTACTCATGGGAAACGATGTGGACATGTTATCTGAGACTAAATTGTGATTATCTAATATTTTTTCCATGAAAGATCTAGAGAAACGATTTTCATTTTAGGTATTTTCCCCTATAGAGATAGAACAAAACGAATGATAAGTCTTTCCTAGAGTCAATATATAGATAAAGTACTAAAGAATTTTAGTATGGATTACGCTAAGAAGGGTTTCTTACCCTGCAGTCATGGCGTTCATCTTTTGAAAGATGAGACCCAAAACTAAAGTTGAGCTCGAGTGTATGCAAAATATTCCTGATGCTTCGGCAATAGGTAGTCTTATGTACACGATGCTATGTACTAAACCTTATATAATGTATACTGTGAATATTACGAGTCAATATCAGAAAAATTTTGGAGAAGAACATTGAACTGCAGTCAAAAAGATCCTTAAATATTTGAGAAAAATTAAGGATTTGGGGTTGACCTATGAGGGAGATAAGTTAAAATTTGAGGGTTACACAAATTCTGATTTTTAATTAGATATGGATAATAGAAAGTTTATTTATGCATTTGTCTTCATATGTAATGAAAGTGCTATCTGTTGGAAGAGTTCCAAACAGATTACCAAAGTTGACTTTACTATAAAAGCTGAGTATGTCGCTGCTTCTAAAGTTGCGAAAGAGGCTGTTGGATCTGAAAGTTCTTGATAGAACTCGGAGTGGTTCCTTCCATAGTTAACTCAGTAACTTTATACTGTGACAATAGTGGCACTATAACTCAGACTAAAGAATCGATGTCTCATAAAAAGTTTAAACATATTCAGAAAAAATATTATTTGATCAGAGAGTAAATAACAGATAAACACCTAGTCGTGCTGAAAACCCTGTTTGTGGATAACTTGGCGGATCTATTAACTAAGCAGATAACATAGTAGAAACTGGATCACTACTTTGAGAGGATGGGTATTGGATACCATGGTTGATGCGAACCTCTAAAGAACAATGCTTTGAAAACTCAATAAAGGTGGATAGAACCTTAAATAGCCAAACTAAGAAAGAAAAGTTAATTGTTGACTCGAAACTCGCGATTAAGCAACTAACCAACAGTATTCCGAAAGAGAATGCCATAAGATCACTCTTTATAAGTTCTAACAATCATGTTTATGAAAAGAACTTGAAAGAAAAGCTTAACTCTCAATTAATAAGATGTATTTCCGTGCCTCCCCATTGGCCAAGGGTTATAATACTCTTAAATACATCATACTCCTAAAAACTAAGGTTTTTAATTTGATAATCTTAATGATATAGTTTTGGCTTGAAATTTTACCCATAATAAGGTTTCATAAAGTACTATAAGTCATATAAAATTCAGGTCCAAAAGCCTATGAACAGAAAATAACTAAAATACCTTCAAACTATAATATGATAATAGGTCAAGGAATAGTGACGAATTTGACCCATGTATAATAGGGTCTATTAAGCGCTTGGACTCTCATCCTTTAATGCTTGAATGAGATTATATCATCCATAGTCTTTAACTGAGCCCAATTGTGCAAGTAAAGTAACGGATTGGGCATCTTGCACCATTATGTTATAAACAAGTCCATTTAGTGCCTTTTTGATCTCTTTAGCTTTGGATCTAGTTATTGGGCCTTAAGGAACATGTAAATGATCATGAACAACTTGATCACGAGCATCTAATAGTGGGCTTGATTAATCATCATTCTCCCCCTCGTCGAAAGGATTCGTCCTCGAATCAAAACCTACATCGAAAAAGGAAAGATCAGTAATATTAAAAGTAGCACTCACATTGTACTCAGCTGGCAAGTCAATTTTGTAGACATTGTCATTTACTTTTACAATCACTTGGAATGGCCCATCTCCTTTAGCATTAAGCTTAGACTTTCTTTGAGCAGGAAACCTCTCTTTACGCATATACGCCCACACCCAATTTCTTGGTTCAAATGTAACACGCTTACACCCTCTATTGGCTTAGGTAGCAACTTATGCATTTCGCTTCTCGATGTGTTGCTTAACTTGCTCATACATCTTTTTAACCATTTTGGCCTTTCTCTTCCCATCTAAACTAGAACACTCATTAATAGGTAAAGGAAGCAAATCTAAAGGCGTTAGTGGGTTAAAACCATATATAAGCTCAAATGGAGAAAACCCAGTAAATAAATGCACACTCCTATTATATGCAAACTCAACAAATAACAAACAATCTTCCTCAGTTTTCAAATTATTTTTAATAATAGCATGCAATAGTGTGGTCAAAATTCTATTAACTACTTCGGTTTGATCATCCGTCTATGGGTGACAAGTGGTGAAAAATAACAGTTTAGTACCTAATTTACCCCACAAGACACACCAAAAATAGCTAAGGAACTTAACATCTTGATCACTAATTATGCTTTTAGGAACACGATGTAAATGCACTAGCTCCTTAAAGAACAAGTCAGCAACATTCGTGGCATCATCTATCTTATGACACGGAATGAAATGTGTCATTTTGCTAAACCTATCTACAACCATGAAAATAGAATCCCTACCCTTTCTAATCCTAGGCAAACCTAACACAAAATCCATGGAAACATCTACCCTATTTTCAGTAGGTACAGGTAAAGGCATATACAGACCATGAGGTTTAACCTTGGACTCAGCTCACCTACACGTAATACACCTAAAACAAATCTTTTTTACTTTTTTCTTCATATTAGGCCAAAAGAAATGTTCTTTGAGAATGTTCAATATCTTGGCTACCCCAAAATGTCCCATAAGACCACCCTCATGAGACTCAATTACAAGCTTCTCACGCACAAAGGAATTTAGAACACACAACCTATTGTCTCTAAGCAAGTATCCCTCATGCCTATAAAACCTATCAAATGCAGTTTTCTTACATGATTCATACACAGTGCCAAAATTAACATCATCCACACTCATATCTTTTATAAACTCAAAACCAAACAATTTAACACTAAGTGAAGAAACAAGCCCATACCTGTGTGACAATGCATCATCAACCACATTGTCTTTTCCTTACTTATACTTAATTACATATGAAAATGTCTCGATGAACTCTGACCATCTTGCATGTCTACGACTTAACTTGTCTTGCCCCTTTAAGAACTTATGATCAATGTGAATCACAAAATTCCTTTGGCCACAGGTAATACTGTTATGTCTCCAAAGAGCGCACTAAGGCATACAGCTCTTTATCATAGGTGGAATAGTTTAATAGCGCTCTGATCAACTTCTCACTAAAGAATGCTATTATGAATTTTTCTTACATCAACACAGCACTTATACCAATCCTAGAAGCATCACATTCGATCTCAAAAGTACTAGTGAAATCAGGTAAAGATAATAATGGTACAGAATAAAGTTTTTCTTTAATCAAATTAAATGTCCTCTCTTGTTCCTTACCTCATCTAAATCCTACATCTTTTTTCACTATTGCTGTCAAAGATGCAGTTATAGTGCTAAAATCTCACACAAAACGCCTATAAAAAACTAGCCAAGCCATGAAAACTTAGGACCTCAGAAATAAATTTAGGCGTTGGCCACTTCTTAATAGCTCTCACCTTTTCATCGTCTACCTCGATACCATTTTCACTCACAATATAACCTAAGAAAACAACTCGGTCAATGCAAAAGGTATATCTCTTAAGGTTGGCATACAATTTCTCCTTCCTAAGCACATCTAAAACAAATTTCAAATGACACATGTGCTCATCCAAGGATTTACCATACACCAAAATATCATCAAAATAGACTACCATAAATTCTACTATGAAGGCATGTAATACATGATTCATTAGCAGCATAAAAGTACTAGGAGCATTCGTTAAGCCAAATGGCATGACTAGCTACTCATATAATCTATGCTTAGTCTTAAATGCAGTTTTCCATTCATCCCCTACTTTTATCTTAATCTGGTGGTATCCACTCTTTAGATCAATTTTAGTAAACAAACATGCGCCATATAATTCCTCCAACATGTCTTCTAATCTAAGAATGGGGTGTCAATACTTTACCGTTATTTTATTGACGGCTCTACAATTAACGCACATCCTCCATGTCTCATCCTTTTTAGGCACGAGTAGTACAGAAACTGCACAAGGTGACATGCTCTCTCTGATCAGACCTTTCGCTAGCAATTCCTCTACCTGACTCTGTAACTCTTTCGTCTCCTTAGGATTGGCTCTATAAGCTGGTTGGTTAAGAATAACTGCTCTGGGCACAAAGTCGATTTAGTGCTCAATCCCTCGAATCGGTGGCAACTCACTTGGCATCTCCTTAGGGAATATGTCATCGAACTCCTGCAAAAGGGAAACGACATAACTAGACATAGAACGGTTAAGATCGTCAATACTCAAATAAATTCCTTTGTACACCAGTACAATTAAAGACCTCTTCCCATAAAAAGCTTCCTTAACATCCCTATGTTTTACATAGACACTCAACTTCTTATCCAATTTCCCTTTACTCTCGGATTTTCCATCACTCTTAGGAATACCCCTACACTTAGTCTTACTAGACCTATATTCCTTTTGCTCAAATTCCCTTTACTCTAATACCAAATCTGATGTGAACCTCAAAATAACAACATTTTGAAAACCCAAAAAAGGTGGATAGAACCTCGAATAGCCAAACCAAGAAAGAAAAGTTAACCGTTGACCCAAAACTCACGATTAAGCAACTAACCAACAGTATTTCGAAAGAAAACGCCACAAGATCACTTTTGATAAGTTCTAACAATCAAGTTTATGAAAAGAACTTGAAAGAAAAGCTTAACTCTCAATTAATAAGATGTATTTTCGTGCCTCCCTTTGGCCAAAGGTTTTAACACCCTTAAATATATCATACTCCTAAAAATTAGGATTTTTAATTTGATAACCCTAATGATATAGTTGGGGATTGAAATTTGGCCCATAACAAGGTCTCATAAAGTACTACAAGTCATATAAAATTTGAGTCCAAAATCCCATGAATAGAAAATAACTAAAATACCCCTAAACTAGAATAAGATAATAGGTCAAGGAATAATGACAAATTTGGCCTATGTATAATAAGGCCTATTAAGGGCTTAGACTCTCATTCTTTGATGCTTGAATGAGATTGTACCATCCATAGTCTTTAACTGAGCCCAACTGTGTAAGTGAAGTAATAGATTGGGTTTCTTGCACCATTATGTTCTGAACAAGTCCATTTAGTGCCTCTTTGATCTCCTTAGCTCTGGATCTAGTTATTGGGCCTTGAGGAACATATAAAGGATCACAAACAACTTGATCATGAGCATCCAACGAGCATCCAATGATGGGTTTGATCCGTCATCAATGGTGATTGGCATTAGTGCAAGTGGGGTTTTGTTGGAGATATGCTCTAGTACTAATCGTATCATATGGTTTAGAAAAATTATTTTGTGTATATATATATATATATATTTCTGTAATTAATTATAATTTGGTTACGATTAATAAAATAGCTTTTATATCATTTTGCATAATCAATTGCTATTATATAGTTATTGTAGAATGAGATCCGTTATGTATTATGATGTCAAGACTCTATATGTGAAGAGTTGTAGATATGAGTACATAATCTTTGATTTAAATACATTCGAATTAGTTTCTAGTTGAGGTAATGTCATATAGGAGTATGACATTGCATGACTAGTATATTTGATATTGCTAATGATTAGTATTGGATACTAATAGTTGGGTGACAAGTCTCATGTCACAAGAGTATAAACATGGGTGATACGTTAGAGAACGTGTTACTAAATTTGACCAAACGTGGTGAATCACATGGGTGATTATCCACAGTCAATGATATATCACATAACTGTACTAGTGTACTGTTAGTTCTTTGACCTGAGGTATCACAGCTGCTCTCCACACTAAGGTATATTATTCATTTGTGTATATTGTACTGAGCTAGCCACGCCTAGTGAAAGAAGCTTGCTGGTAATGTATTATTAGTAAATGAGGACAGGTGATAACTAAGATAGAATTTGCTGGCTCAAATATTAGAGCTTGAGATCCTAGGCGGAGATGTCATATATAGGAAACAAATATTTGGCTAGAGTATATGTTTTCGAAAAAGTGTTTTTGGATACATGAATTCTGTATATGATTTAAGTTCCTGATCCTATGATTGAGTTAGGGGTTTGACGATTCCATGACTTGCACTTGATATTGAGTTAACAATTGAGAGACTCTACTACATACACGTATGACTATATGAGTTTTTCTTGAATATTTATTCATATGTGTTTGGGGGTCATGATATCTTACTAGGGGTTACTCATGATCATTGGGAACTCGACTACAAAGAGTTATACCAAAGTAATGCGAAAAGATTTGTATCTGCTCATGTCCAGCTCATGGTGAACCCAGACAATCACACACATTAATCAGTTGTTTAATGATGATGATTATTGTCATTTTACAATATTCATTAAGTTAGTTAATGATATTATTCTGATATTTTGATCGGATAACAATTTAATTCTTTATTGTAAAGAATTGATTTCTTAGTTAAG
This sequence comes from Cedrela odorata, assembly GCA_035584115.1. Taxonomy (NCBI): domain Eukaryota; kingdom Viridiplantae; phylum Streptophyta; class Magnoliopsida; order Sapindales; family Meliaceae; genus Cedrela; species Cedrela odorata. Next base: position 12,434 of record JAXCLQ010070782.1, read on the forward strand.
ACACACTAGCACATGTATGCGTAGGAAATGTTTTGGTAATAATTTGGATATCATAAATATGATTTATGGATATATGGAGACTTGAAAAATATATTTTGTCATAAGAATATTAATAAATAAATGATTTATTCATTAATAATTAAATAATTGTTATTTGATCAAATAGATCCTTAGTTGACAAATTGCACTATGTGATATTGCCAAGCGTCAAATTCTTGATTAGATCTTATCCAGTAATTTTGAATCAATGACTAAAATTAATTCTTTAATTATGATTAAAGAAATTAAAGAAAAAGATAAGTATCCTTATGACATACTTAAAGAAAGAGATGAAATAGTTATATGAGTTTTCTTGATATATATATATATATATATATATATGAACAAATAGAAGTTTTCTAATGGTAGAAAATTTTGTATTAATTTAGTGAAGTTGATATACTTGCTCAATATCTCCTAATATAAATCTGGGTAACCGGTACTCGTCGTAATCAACTCGATGTGTAGATATGTTTGGAAGTTGACTAGAAATAAAACAGTTTGTTCTGAATATCGACATTTAAAGTATGTGTACTTTATTTTTATTAATATTATGTTTAAAATGTATAAAATTTAAAATATGCATATATACATGTCTATGGTTCTTTGGGAGTTTTTTCGCATGGTCTGTGTGACGGCTGTAACTTCTTCCATGCACACTTGGGAATCGTTCCCGGGCGAGCGCCCCAGCAAGGAGTTAGGATATGGCTAAATCAATACAAAATTATGTTGTTTGGCTATGATCATAATATTAAGAGTCCATTTTCTATAAGGGAAAATTCTGAAAATAATCTTTTTTAAACTCCTGTTTACCGATATAACCAACCCTAATTCAGTTTTACCAACCAGTTCAATTTCACGTAATTCAGACAATTTTACCCTCACGACCAACTACATACTATAGTATCCCGCTGCAATATAAATGCTATAGTGATAAAACTTAAACTCTAAATTTCCAAACCCTAAAATTACAGTACTCTTGTTTTATATATTTTAATTTTTTTAATTTTATTTTATTTATTTTTTAAATTTACAGAATAAATAATAATTCACAAAATTATAATTATTTATAATAATTAAATTTTAAAACGTTAAATTTAAAAAATAAAAGATATTATTTTCATAAGTTATTATTTTTATGTAAATTTTTCAAAAATAAAAATATAT
>JAXCLQ010070783.1:0-13636 GCA_035584115.1 Cedrela odorata
AAGAAGTAGAATTTGGTGTAGATTTTTGTGTAATAATGTTGGAAATATGGATTTTGAGTAGAAATGATATAAAGGAAACAAATTGTAGTTGAAATAGTAGAGTTAGAGTGATATTTAGGTGCTGGAAAATAAGGTAATAAAAGTGTGTTTATAGGTAATTATTGTGAGTAAATGGGGATGGAACATTGGCTAGTGAATGAAGCATAAAAAGGGTTGTAAAAGTGTAATTGAAAAATTGTAGGCAGATTTGGATATGAGCGGTGTGGCAAAAACGACCGCTAAACTAAATGAAATGTGAGCGGTCATTGTGTGCTCCTATATGGGTGTTTCAGGGACCGGAAAAATGAAGGAATTAGGGTAATAGGTAGTAGGTTTAATGGCCAGAAAGTGTCAAAATCGTAGGCCAAAATAGGGCATGATGGTTGCTAAAAATTCTAAGCAAGTCTCGGAAAAAATGAAATTTGGGAGAGTTTCTGATATCGGATTGAGGCGCTGTAAATTTGTATGGAAACTAGACATTTAGGAGCACAACATATCCCAAATTCAACTTAGTTTGCGAAGAAATGAGATTGCAGTAAATTTTTGAAAATAATAGCCTTGCAAATGACGTATCTGTTTTAGTGAGTTATGTGCCGAAAACTTGGCTTAACTTGGATAATTGGAGTCGAAATCCAAATCCGCAAAGTGTAGTGAAAACTTGACTCATAATAGGGTGTGTCGCCAAAAATTTAGGTCAAAACACATTGCCAATTTTAAATGGCATGCATTTGCCTGAAGCATAGAATGTAAAATGTTGAATAAATTGAGTCTTAAAACAAAATTAGATAGTGACTTGGGTAAACATTTATATGTGAATACAATAAACAATTAAAGCCACATTAAAGTTTTATTAGGTGGCAAATCCAAGTATAATATATATATAGTTATTTATTAGATAAATATGTTATATTAAATCTTAACAAGAAATAGTTTAATTGTAGGTTAACCACCAGAACAATCGATGTTAATACCTTGAATCGGGTAGAATAAATCATAATTGGTTATGAGAATCTAGGAGAGAGATCAAGTTAGATGGGAGGATCATTAATAATGGTTACCCTCTCGTTGTAGTAAGTAAATTGTACATGTATTTTTACTGCTTTTGAAATATTATGATATCTGAGCATCTGTTTAAAAATAATATGAAAGTTGTGGTTTTTGAATGTTTTATAAGCTAATATCAAAATCAGAAAATGATTGTTGAAAATGATGTCGATGTGTGAATGTTTTTAAATGAAAATGATTTTATGGCTCTAGTCATTAGTTAATTTTTATTCTTACTTAGCCGAGTCTTGTGTCAAAGTGGGACTTGCGAGTTATTCATAATTCTATTTAACATACAATGCGTGTTTCTGTTTAATGTGCAATGCACATTTCTATTATAACTGATATGAAAATGCCCACTTTAAGCGAAACATGTAATCATGTTCTGAATCCGAGTCACCGTGAGTGCAGGTGACATTAACTGACTGAGCCATTCTGTACATGTTTGAAATATGAATGAATTCCTATGTTAATTGATAGTTTGAAAATTCATTGATCCATTTATGCAAATATGATTACTTTGAAAAGAAAGGAAATATGAAAGGTTTGAAAATGTATTGATCTATTTGAGTATTTATATTCTGTATCACATCGACATATGAAAAACTTGTAAGGTTTACTTACTAAGATTTTATCTCACTCTTTATTGTAAAAATTTTATTTTTCAAAGAATAATATTTATGAAGGAAGAAAGGGGGCGTACACAGGTCATTAGGCATAAAAGAAATTTTATTAATTATAGTGTTGTAGGATTGTCAAGTTGTTAGAAAGAAAGAAGAAGGATTTAGTACAGATGAGACACAGATAGAGGATAAGGAGTGCGTTCTACAGTCATTAGGGCACATGAGTCCATCATGCATCCAAGAGTCATGTATGGTTTAGGTTTTAGCATATTGAAAAATATATATATATATATATATATCATTTATTTCATTGTATGAATTTTTGTAATACATTGAAAAGTTTCTGTATATCATGACCCGATTTACTGCATTAAATGATTTATGCATTTATGATTTAATAATGTTTGTTGAATTAAAAACCAAATGTACACATTTATACATGTAGAGAGGATGAGGCTTAGGGTGACGGTGGAGTTTGTTACCTGCCGGTAGTATTTCTGGGTATGGGATGTTACAGATAGCTTGAGCAGTGGTTACTAGAAAACTCCAAATTGTGCAAGGTTTTCTTTATTGAAACTAGAGATCTAAATATTTTTATTGATATCTTACTCATCATCAGATTTAAAGTGATTTGTTCACAGTAAATAAACAATCTATATCACATATTTTAACAAGTTAAGAAGAGGTCAAAGTTTAGTCAAAAAAGGATTTATGCAAATCCTACTTTGCTTAGAATTAAATGAACCAAGTCATGAATGCTTCTATATAAAGAGAGTACATCCTTACCTTAAAAAAAAAAAAAAGAGAGATCAAGATACAAGTGAAAGAAGGTAAGGAAGAGTTCTAGGAAGTCCAAGATTAAGAATGGTGCTTTCCTCTTCTACCTTTATGGTTCCTTTTTGTATTTTATTTATTTTTACCATGTTCTTTAGTAGCTAAATTTTTTTTTATTTGGGTTAGGGATGAAACCATAATTAGATCTTTCATAGTTTTATGTTAATTTAAGAAATTTTCAAACTTGATTATGGTGATTTTCATTCATATTTTGCTTAAAGATTATTATTGCATGTTTAAATATAATTTGGGACTACAAACTTTATGATTTTTGCATGTGATAAATTGATGTTAGATTTTGAGGAACACACCATTCCTTTGTCTTCGATGCTTCTAATGTGAATGAATTGTGATAACATGATAACTACACCAATTTGATTGTTATTGCACGATCTTCTTTTTTTCATAGTGCTTAATGCATTCTAGACATGATAACAATATCCCACACCAAGAGTTATTACTTGTTTTAGATTAAGTAAGTTTAAATCTCACACCAAGACTAAATTCATAATCAATGAAAAACTTATGCATATGATTAGATTGCATGTTAAGAGGATTGTTACCATATTAATTGGTTAGAATTTCTTGATTACATAAATTTGCCATGAAAGTGACAGTTATTGGTAGATTATTGAAACCTTAACGCCTTTCTCTTGATTGATTTCTTGTTCATGATTTGTTCTCTTGAAATTATTTTATTTTATTTTATTTGTTGTTTCTATTTTAATTTAATTACACCTTGATACTATTTATTTGTTTTACATTTATATTGGTTTTCTTTTGCATTAGTTCAATTTAGGATTTAATAATAAAAAGTATTAATTTAACCTATTCTCTGTCGGATTGACCTTGTGGGAATACTTGTCAATATTAAAATTAATTCGTATACTTGCGAGTTTTAATTTGAATTTTAGACCACTTAAATTAAAGTAATTATAATTAACTCTTATGATTATTGTTGAACTAACTTCGTATACAAATGATATAACATTTTCAACCAAGAAACAAATATTAAAACATAATTAAAGATAGACTTTACTTAAATGTTTAAGATTAAGAAAATAATTTTCAATCTAATGTAGCCGAATGTTGAATCTCTTTCTTTTTGTACAAATCAAATGAGTTTTTAAGGTGTATAATGCGAAAATAAACCAACTCTTCCTTATGTTTACGCAAAAATCATATTCAAAGGCATTTTTGTCCAAGTGGGGGTTCTCTTTAAAGACAAAACCAATAGCAAATGAAAGTTTACATATCAGTTAGCTATGATATGTTGAATTAAAAAAAATTATAAATCATAATCATATTAAGTCATTGTAATATGTTAAACTATTGTTGTTCTTAATATTGCGTATAATTTAGTTTACACGTAACTAATTTGGATGTTGTTATACTATAAACCAGGTTAAGGATTCGGTGGATCGACTCACTTGAATTCGAAATATTCGGTTGACCAGAAGGTTTAGTTCGGTTGACCGAATCTTACACCCATTCTATTTTTTAACTTTAAAAACCTTGCATTTTAGTCGTTGTTCCAATTTCAAAATCTTACATTTTAGTCCATTTTTTAGATTTTAAAAACTTTCATTTCGATTTTGTCTTTTAGTTTTTGAAAGTATATGTTTTGTTAAAACAAATAAGCTTATACAATTACTACAATCACATACACACAAGCATATATCCAAAGACATAATAATGAATACCCTAAGCTTGAAACTTGATTATTCAACTTAAGCTCTTGATTGATCAACGTACATCATTTTTCATTCACTTGAATGAACGACGTATTTTTTATCATCAAAATAAGAGTTTGTGTGATGCTAAGGTCAATAGAGTTGTGGTGCTCAAGTTTACTTTCAAAGGTAAAAGTTGTGCATATGTATCTTCAAGGGACAATGTTTGCATCTTAGATGTTATGTTAACAACAACATCATCATAATCTTGACCTAAACCTCTTTGTATATATTCTATGAGCTCTTCATGAGAAACTGGTTTTTCAACAATGGTTAAAGCATTTGGTAGTGTCTTCATCTTGTTGTAATAGTCATTAATTGATAAAGCACCTTTATTGGTGTATTAAAGTTTATTTTTTAGTTGTAGAATCCTATTATGTGATTGGGATAAATATATTATTTCCAATGAATTCTAGCTTCTTGGAGGTCACACATGCTGTTTAAGTGGCTAGAAGTGCCTTAGTCATGATGGAGAACAACCATTGAGAATGAGTTGATCATATTTCCTTCAATGCAAGTATGCTTGATTCTCAATGTTGTTGATGGCATGTGTTTCGTCATCAACAACTATCTGGATCTGCTTGAAGAGAAAAGAGATCAAGTGATGATAAGAACAGAAGCCTACCAGCAAAGGGTGACTAAGTATTACAACAAAAATATCCGACATTGTACCTTCAAAGTCAAGGACTTAGTCTTGAGGCAAGTTACCATGAACATTAGAATGCTAAGAGAAGGTGTTCTCAAGGCTAATTAGGAATGATTTTATAAGGTCACTCAAATTCTGAGACCCGGAATATACAAGTTAGAGCCTCTTGATGGAAGCGGGGTTAGGAAATCATGGAATGCAGAAAGGCTTAAATTGTATTACCCTCGAGAATTATCTTATACTCATAAAAAATTTGTCCTATACATAATACAATGATCTAATTCGTATGAAATGTTCTGACATCTGCAAGATTTTTTATGTTGAGTATATATTAACAATGAAGTGATCCTTGAAGTAAAAGGAAAGATAATATCATTCATCTCGGGATAATATTATCTAACATTTGAATAAGTTCCTAGATGATTATGTTTCATTTATATTAAGGTAATATTATCCAATAATTGAATAAGTCTTGAGTTTAACCTCAGGATGTATAAAAGTGAAATGGTTATCAGATGATTACGTTTCATTTATGTTGGAATAATATTATTCAAAACTCGAATAAGTCCTAAGCATGACATCAGGACATATAATGGTTTAATGGTTCCCAAATTACTTCGTTTCATGATTTCATATTAGGCTAATAATATCTAAGACTCGATTAAACCTTGAGGTTGAGACGTTCAAGGGTTTATATGGTTCCCGTATGAAAACATTTACTTTTAAGAAAATAAGTTTAGAAGATTGATTTACAAGATTCAAGTTTTAAGTTCTCAATTCAGGTAAGGTTTTTATTTATGCTAACATAATTTTTTCTAAGTTATGCATAAATATTAAATCTGGAAGACAACTGTTAAAAAAACAATAGAAGAAGATTAAAAAGAATTATCAAAAGATGGTCTTAAATTTCACAATATGTACTTTCATTTACATTCATTTTTTTTTTAAAAAAATATACATTTATGATTTTCCTCCTTTGTTGGCCTAGTTGTTGAAAGGATTTATGGGAGGAACCTTTGAGCTGTCAGGGGGGACTTTGTTAACCCAGGTGGCAATACCCAAAAAGAGGGTAAATTGGGTTTTTAAAATTTATCAAATAAAATCGTATGTAATGCAGTGCAGTAATGAAACAGTAATTAGACAAAGAAATACAAATACAGTTTTATAGTGGTTCGGCAAATCTTGGCCTATGTCCACTCTCTCGGATGTAAGAGACTTTCACCGAGGTTCCATTAATTTATTGTTTTGATGGGACAAGAGTAGTCCAGTACACTCCTTTTAAGGTGAAGGGAAACCTTACACTCTTTTATACGGATGAAGAGTAATTACAAAGATCTTCTTTGGTACGGGTGAAGAATTACCCAAAACCAAATTACAAATATATTTTTTATTTTTGCTCTTACATTATAGTGAATATTTCAATAAGCTTTTTACAAGAAAAATTTCTCTCACAAAAGATTTGAAAGAATTACAGTAGAGAGAGAAAGTTCAGTGTTTTCGTATCTCAGTGTTGTTCAATGACTTCTCATTGATATTGATTGCAAGTAATTCTTCTCTGAAATTTCACTGTATATCTTCTATTTATATCTATCCGTTTTGTAAAGCTACCCATGTCCAACGGCTTGATTTGGTGCATTTAATGTTTGCAATTAATGCTACAGAAGTTACCGTTGAGTTTTAAATTCAGAGAGAGTATTGATCCGTTTCTTCATGTATCGATCACTTTAAGTGAACAGTATGATTTGCATCCCAAGTATCGATCTTCACTTCTCCAAGTATCAATCTATTTGTACTTAAAGTATTTCTGGGTTTTAATATATCGATCTAGTCTGCTCCGTAATTATTTTCTAACTCTCTATAAAGATTATGTACCGATCTGTTGATAACCATGTATCGATTTGGTTGCCTCTGTAATTATTTTGTAACTTTTTGTGAAAGCTATATATCGATTTGGTTGCATTGGTGATTTCATTTGAAGCCACTGTCTTAGCAAATATCGATCTTCTTTGATGTATTGATCTGTTATTGAACTTGTATCGATCCGTTTCCTCCCATATCGATCTATTTGTCTCTGAGTATCGATCTGTTTGCTTTTTAATACACTTGGATAAAGATTTGTTAAAAAATAAACTCAAGCATATTTGCTCAAGATTCTAAGACAAATTTAGGACATATTTAATTTAGTCATTATCAAAAACATATTATATATTTATGTTTGATATCATCAATTTCTCTCATGATATTATAAATCTCCCCCTTTTTTAATGATGACAAAATAAAGGTAAAATGAGTGTCTAACTCTCAATGTGAATTAATTTTTCTCCCTTTTAATGTTATGCTTTAACTTATCTTTTAATTTTGAGTTTTCTCTCCTTTTATCCATTAAGATTTGATGTAAGCTTAATATATTTATATATTCTCCCCCTTTTTGTTAGTAATCAAATAAGAAAAATGAACAATTATGCGAATTAATTGTATAAGTAAAACAATCATATAGGTAACACAATCACATCCAAGAAGTATAAGGATAAAATACTTGTTGATCAAAAGAATTTTCATTTCACAGAAAAATGCATACAGTGGATAGACATTGTTCAAAGGGTGCCAAAATGGTTAAGATTGTCACAGGCCTATAGGAGCTTGGTAGGTTGAAGAACGGAAGTAGGAGGTCGCGAACAAGTTATGGAGGCCGTAGGGCCATGATAGGCAGGAGCAGAAGCTGGTCCAGGTGCTGGTGTGGATGCCTTAACCAAGCTATGCATAAATCTGTGGGTTTCACTGCGAAATTCCACTTCAAGTCTTCCAAGGTGAACTATCGCGTCCCCACCCTAAGCTAAGTGTTCTTCAATTTTATACATTTGCGTAGTAACCATGCTCTCTAAATCGGTGAGTTACTCATCGAAGTTTGACATAATTATATCAAATTTTTCTTCCATACGGGTCATCTGACTTTGCATATTCTACATGATAGATAAAAGTACAGATGTAGCTGCGGATTGAGTCGATGGCTTTGTCTGAGATGAAAGAGCAGGAAAGGGAGGTATAAGTGGCTCTTTTTTTTGTACAGTTTTATCTTGTGGTTGGTTTTGCGTATTCTGTTACTCATGATTGTGTAGATGCTTGTATCGAGCTTGAATTATCCATCACCGATCAGATATCTGCTCATAGTGTATGTGTCGTAAGGTTGTTTTTGAAAGCATAGCAGTAACTAGAGGCTTAATAGTATTAGTCTCAGTGTGTATCCAAGATGGACTCTTTTGAATAATTGCAAAGACCACATAGCCATAATGCAGATAGCTGGCTTTGGACATTGTGGTTTTCACCATCGTATTGAGAATCTATGATATTAGATCAGGTCTCTTCCTTTCCATGATACACTGCATCCACCACATATCCTCGTATATTGTCTTCGAATATCATTTAGAACATGCATTGAAGTTGTAAGAGACAATGAGATAAAGAATTATCTCATGAATGCCTAAATGGATTGGTTTGTTATCCACTTTCGTTAAGTTTGGATTGTTGAAAATTACCTTACACGCTTCAAAAGTCTGAAATGAGCTTGCCAAATACGAAATACCCCTTCTAGTATTTGTGTGATGCGGGACATAACATCAGCATTGACTTGAAAGTATGCCTACGAATGTTACTCGTAAATTTCGTCATCCGAGGTCGGCCTGAATGAGGATCCTTGATGTCCATATTTGAATAGAAAATTTTAACCAAGCTGTCAAAGCATTGTCCTCTAAAACTCAAGTACTCGATCCATCTAAATTCTTCAAAGGTTTTGAGATAGTGAAATTGGATGGAAATGAGAAGATTAAAATCCAAGACACAGCCAGGAGCAACTTTTTGGTTTAAAAAAAAGGAGAGGTACCGATCCTCTACTTCACGGTTCTGAAAATCAGTATATGAGGAAGATGCTTTAGTTGTTCTTTGTCTTTTTTGTTGACTCATTTTGGCATTCTTAATTCTTGGCATTTTTGAAATAGATTTAGAAATTTAAGTAAAAGGAGAGTTTTCTAGAGTTTGAGCAAGAGAGATTTTGAAGCTAAAGAGATATCGATACTTTTGGATTCTGAGTTTGATTTTAAACGTGAATTCGTATAAAAGTATCAATACATTTAATTAACGTATCGATCTGTTTCTACATTTGAAAGGATAGATCGATATTTTCTTAAAGAGAACTCGATATATTTTGACATTTAAGCACGAGTATCGATACTTATGGTTGAGTGTATCGATACATGAAGGCGGATTCAAATTTTGGTCTAGTCTTTAATGAGCATTTAATTTTGGCAGTTGACGATCTTTCACAAATTTCAAAAATTCAAGTGATCATGCATTGTTTGGATGCAACATATCGATTTGAGAGTTGGCATATCGATACATATTGGAAATGAATTCCAATATTGATATGTCAAGAGAGTATGTCAATACATGAATATTAACTCATGAAAGTATCGATATGTTTTCAATGGCATATCGATTCGTCATCATGGTATCGATACTCTGTGATAGATGTATTGATCCGATGCATTCCAGTAGCTAAATTTTTCAGTTACACACACAGACAGGAAATATTCAACAATGATCAAATAATATCCATCATTTCTAGTTTTGTTTTAATTGCACAAAAATGATCTCTATCAAGTGGTTTGTGAAAATATCTGCTAATTGGAGATTTGTGTTTATATATTTTAAGCAAATTTCTCTTTTATTAATATGGTCTCTAATAAAGTGATCACAAATTTCTATGTGCTTAGTTCTAGAGTGATGAACTGAATTTTTGATTAGATTTATGGCACTTTTGTTATCACATAGAATAGAAATTTTACTAAGATTTAGTCCATAATCTTGCAATTGGTATTTAATCCATAAAAGTTATGCACAACAACTACCTACGGATATGTATTCGGTTTCGATAATGGAAAGTGCAACGGTATTTTGCTTATTGCTAAACCATGACACTAAGGCGTTTCTAAGAAAATAGCAAGTACTACTTGTGCTTTTTCTATCTATTTTGCATCCTCCATAGTTGGCATCCAAGTAGCCTTTTAATCATAGATTTGGTGTCACTCTTAAATATCAGAAGATTCTTTTTACCACTACAAGATGTAACTCCTTAGGATTGGATTGAAATCTCGTACAAACACACACTCCACAGAGAATATCGGGTTTAGAGGTGGTTAAATAAAGTAATGATCCTATCATGCTTCTGTATAATCTTTGGTCTACACTATTTCCTTTTTCATCTTTGTTTAGTCAAGTGGAAGTGCTCATAGGAGTTAAAATGGATTTGTCTTCTATCATATCAAATTTTCTTAAAAGTTCTTTTATGTACTTTGATTGGGAGACATAGATTCCATCATTTGTTTGTTTAATTTGGAGTCCTAAAACAAGTTTAATTCTCTGATCATGCTCATTTCAAATTCATCTTTCATTAGATTTGAAAACTCAATGTATAAGGATTCATTTGTACTTCCAAAAATGATATCATTAACATAGATTTGCACTAGTAGAATATCATCATCTTTGGTTTTAATAAAAAGTGTAGTGTCAACACTCCCCCTTAAGAAATTATGTTTTAGCAAAAATTCACTAAGTCTTTCATACCAAGCTCTAGGTTCTTGTTTTAAACCATAAAGTGCCTTAGTGAGTTTAAAAACATGATTTGGAAATTTTTAGTTTTTAAAACCAGGAGGTTGCTCTACATAAACTTCTTCATTTATAACACCATTTAAAATAACACTTTTCACATTCATTTGATAAAGTTTGAAATTTTTGTGGCATATAAATGCTAAGAGTACTCTAATGGCTTCTAATCTTGCTACGGCAGCATATGTCTCATCATAATCTATTCCCTTTTCTTGATTGTATCCTTAAACTACTAATTTAGCTTTGTTTCAAGAGATATTGCCATTTTCATCTAGTTTATTTCAAATACTCACTTGGTACCTATTGTTGGATAACCATTTGGTCTAAGTACTGAGGTCTAAACTTTATTTCTTTGAAATTGATTTAATTCTTCTTACATGACCATTAACCTATTTTCATCAATTAAGGTTTCTTTAACTTGTTTTGGTTATATTTAAGAGATAAATGCTAGATTTTGAACTTCATCTCGATTATCATCAATTTCTCTTGTTTTTCTCCTAGTTTTAACTCATTGTGAGGGATCTCCTATTATTAGTTCTTTTGGATGACTAGAATTATATTTCCATGCCTTTGGGAGTTCCTTAGTCACTTAATTTTCTTCTATAAATTCACTTTGATTTTTCAAGGACTCATCATTCAAGTTTAGTTTTTTCAAATTTTCAATTGCTTCTAATTCTTTCTCCTTTTCTTTAGCAATTAATTTGGCCAAGTCAGAATCATATTCCTCAAAAATTATGTACACACTTTCTTCTACGACTTAAGTTCTTTTGTTGAAAACTCTATAAGTTTTACTCTTAGATGAATAGCCAAGAAATATTTTTAGATCAGACTTTGGCTCAAATTTTCCTAAGTTATCCTTGGTATTAAGAATGTAACAATTACATTCAAAAACTCTAAAGTATTTGATTTTAGGTTTCCTTTGAAAGATTAATTCATATGGAGTTTTGTTCAAAATCTTTCTAATTAGAACTCTATTGGTTATATGACACGCGATGTTAATAGCTTCAACCCAAAAGTATTCAGGTAGGTTATATTCACTTAGCATTGTTCTACCCATCTCTTAAAGAGTTCTATTCTTTCTTTCGGCAACTTAATTTTGTTGTAGGTTCTAGGTGCAGAAAAATTGTGAGAATATTCATTCTCATGGCAAAGTTTTTCAAATTCTTTGTTAACGAATTCTCCACCTTGATCACTTTTAATTTTTATAATTTTGAAGTTTAGTTCATTTTCAATTTGTCTTGAGAATTTATTAAAGGTTTCAAATGTGTCATTTTTATTTGCCAAGAAGAAAACTCATGTACATCTTGAGTAATCATCTACAACTACATACGAATATAGTTTTCCTCCTAATGATGCTACCTTATTTGGTTTGAAAAAAATATATATGAAGAAGTTCTAAAGGTCTAGTTGTGAAAATTAAGTTTTTGAATTTGAAAGAGATTTTAACTTGTTTTCCTAATTGGCAAGGACTGCATACTTTGTTTTTTGTATATTTTAGATTGGAAATATCTCCCAATAGACCTTGTTTGACAAGTTTTCGTAATAGATCCATTCTATAATATCTTAGCCTTCTATGCCACATCCAAGAATCATCGTAATGAGCTTGCAAACATATGTCATTCATTTCATTCAATTTTTCTAGTTCTATGACATATACATCATTGTTCCTAGGTGCATAGAATAATTTATTTTCATGCTCATCCAATACTTCACAACCATTCATAAGAAATATGATTTTATATCCATGATCACACAATTGGCTAATACTAAGCAAATTATATTTAAGGCCTTTAACATATAAGACATTTTTTATTGTGATTGAATTAAAGTTAATTGTACCGATACCTTTCACCTTGCCTCGGTTATTATCTCTAAAGATCATATCTTTCATTTCTTCTTTCCTTAGATGGAAAAATAGCTTCTTGTTTCCTGTCACATGTCTCGAGCAACCGCTATCAAGGAACCACTTCATTATATACTTGTTGCTCTTCACATGCGGTACCTACAAAAATGGTAAGTTTATTTTAGTACCCAAGTGACTTTGGGTCCATAGATATTAGCTCTACCCTTAAAGGTCTTAACTATTTTAACATGCATAATTTCTTTAAGTTGTGTTCCCTTAGGTACCCATATCATTTTAGGTTCACTATACTTATTTTTCTTATGTAAACATGTGTTGGTATAATACTCCTTTCTATTGCAATAATGACAAGTAATGAATGATGCTTTGTTGTTTAGCTTTCACAAAATAGTTTACATACGATTTTTGTTTGATTCCTTGTTTATATCCAAGTCTGGCTTTATCAAATACTAATCTTTAACTACCTAAATGCTTATTTAATTTTTTCCTTGTGTAAATTTAGCCAAGATTTCATTGAGAGAAGCTATTTCACCTTTCAAGATTTTATTTTCATCTTTAACATATCAAGTTCATTAGATGAGCTAGATTCATTCTTAATTTCTAGTTCTTTAACTTTTATTTTTAATGAGTCATTTTCATTAAAGACCATGGATTTCTTTTTCTTTACTTCTTTATATTTTGCATATAAGACCTGAAAACCATTTCTAAGTTCCTCATATAATGCATTCAAGTATTCATCTAATAAATCATCATTACTATTTGAACATATGTCGTAAAATGAAGAGTTTTGATCCAGAGAGGTTACCTCATTTTTTAGTTTTCTTATAAGGTTGAAATTTGCTCGCTCGGTTTCTGATGATGAAGAGCTTTCTTCGCTAGAGGAGACATCCCATGTCACTTTCATTGCCTTCCACTTGTTCACTTTCATCTTCCTTTTCTTCCTTTTTGGTGCTCTTTAATGCTATGTTTCCTTTTCCCTTCTCTTTATCCTCATCGTCATTTCGTTTACTTTCAAGCTCATATGTCATAAACGTTCCGAGAAGTTCCTTGAGAGGTAAGGTTCTCAAATTTTTTGCCTCCCTAATTGCCGTAACTTTAACTTCCTAATAACTCTATTTTTTATAGTATTATTTTATCTATTTAAGTTTGAATTTTAACTTATATATTGTTGATTTTGTTTTTATTAAATAAATTATTA
>JAXCLQ010070784.1:0-13627 GCA_035584115.1 Cedrela odorata
ATTAATATAATTAATAATTATATTTTTATGATTACTTTAATCATATTAAAATATAATAATAATATATTAATATTATTACATTCGCAAATTATATTTACAGTATCCCAAAATTAAACCGAAATATTTTTCACGCCTACGCGTGCTAGGGCGTCAAAGTCGAAAAATATATTTTTTACAATAAAAAATTAAATTGCTACCCGATCAATATCTGTACAATATCATTAACCAATTAATGATTATTGCATAGTAGCAATAGCCATTATCATTAAGTAACCGACTATGTGTGTGACATCTTGGGTTCACTGTAAGCTGGACATGGGTGGACACAAACTTCTTCGTATCTCTTTGGTACAACTATTTGTAACCAAAGTTCCCAATGATCATGCGCAACTTCTAACAAGATGCCATAACCCCCAGACACTAATGAATTCATTTAGTCGTACGTATATGTAGTAAAATCCCTCTGCTGTTGACTCTCGATCGAATGCGAGTCATGGAATCATCAAACCCCTAACTCAGTCATAGGAGCAAAGTTCGTATCATATACAAAAATCATGTATCCGAAAACACCTTTCCGAAAATACGTACTCTGGCCAGAGATTTCATTTCTCATGTATGACATCCCTGCCTAGGATCTCAAGCTCTAATATCTGAGGTAGGAGATTCCATCTTGGTTATCACCTGTTCTCTTACACCTAAACACATTACCAACAAGCTTCTTCCGCTAAGCATGGCTAACCTGGTGAGATATATACAAGTGAACGATGTGCCTTAATGCAAAGGGCAGCAGTGACACCTCAAGTCAAAGGACCAATTGTACACTAGTACGGCTGTGTAACGTATCATTGACTGTGGATAATCACCTATATGATTCGTCACGTTCAATAACACGTACTCTAACGTATCACTCATGTTTATGCTCTTGTAACATGAGACTCGTCACCCAACTATTAGCATCAAATACTAATCCTTGGCAGCATCAAACATGCCAGTCATGCAACATCAATCTCCCGTATGACATTACCTCAATTAGGAACTAATTCGGATGTATTTAGATTAGACTCTGTACTCATATCTACAACTCCTTGCAGATAGAGTCCTGAGGTCATAATATATCACGCAATCTCATTCTGCATTTTATATATAATATATATATATATATATATGTGTGCAACTGTATATGCAAAATGATATAAATGTCATTTTATTAATCATAAACTAATTTACAATAAATTACAAAGTTATATATACATAAAGATGATATCCCTAAGCTGTATGACACAATTGGTTTTAGGGCATATCTCCAACAATTTGTCCCTATTGGATCTAGGGTATATAACCAACACATAGGTAGTATTGTGTATGCCATGTTATTTACAAGAATTGACATCAATTTGGTTATAAGTTTTACAAGTCGAGATCGTTCTGATCCTAGTAATAACCATTGAACTACAGTGAAACATATCTTCAAGTATCTTAAGTGTATTGGGGATAAGTTTATAATTTATAGAGAAATAACTTATAGGTACGAGGGTATACATATTCAAATTTTTAATCTAATTTTGACAATGGAAAGTTTACATCAGGATTTATTTTTTACCCTCGATGGTGTTACAGTGGTTAGAAAAGTTCCAAACAAAGTTCAACTACAGATTCAACCACTGAAGTAGAACATATTTAGGCTTCTAAAGCTACAAATGAGGCTGTATGTATTAGAAACTTCATCTATGAGCTGGGAGTTGTTCCAAGCGTGATAGGCCCATTTCCTTTATATTGTGACAACAATAGAGCCACTACAAAGGCAAATGAGCCCAGAACACACTAAAAGTCTAAGCATGTAAAACACAAGTACCACATAATTAGAGATATTATAGCTCGATGAGATGTAGTAGTTTATAAAGTAATTATTTTAGACAATGTGTAGACCTACTCACCAAAGCTTTACCTTTTAAATTATTTAATAAACATTTGGAGGCAATGAGTATTAGATAACATCGAGATTGACTCTAATACAAGTGGGAGCTTATTGGAGTTAATGTTCTAGCATCAATCTCTTTTGTATGAATTGTTGATTATTTATACAAGTTTATAGATTTTCAAGATTAGTCTTTTATAGTTAAATAGTATCATACTTGTCTTTTATATAACTTATTGGTAATTTGAATATATTCAAATTGATGAATATAATTGATAAAAACCAAAAAAAAAATATATATACATTTGTTGTAGTGAATATGGTAACAAATGTTAGTGTATATGCCCTAAAAACAAATCATGTTGTAGGTTTCTTGGCAATTAATTTGTAATCAGATATTTATTATTTTTAATTAAAAAAAAAGAATTGTTCTTGATTCATATTTGTATGTTATTTCAACTATTTATACATACTGTAAATAATTTATGAATGTAATAAGTCCAAATAAGACATTTAAAGTAAATGTTCTTTTCAAAAGCATTCCCTACGGAAACAATATTATTTGGGCAATAATATTGTATAGTAGGCACATTGAATGCTTCCAAAAAGATATCAAAAAGTTAATATAAGTTCGAATGACGATAATAGTCATGTCACCAGGGCATTATTGTTGATTCACGGTTAGAGAATTATTTATCAAACATGACCAAAATAAATGATAAATTACATGGAATAGCATGATGTCAATGATTAATTGTTTGGTTATATTAGTGTATGATGTAATCCTTCGACCTAAGACATCGTGATCAAATCTGGTATAGATGTATATGGTTCATATGGTGTATACATACGAGGCTAGTCATGTCACGTACAATAAGCCAGTTTGGTCATGCGTTGTTCGTATGTGGAAATGAACGATGGTCAAGATGGGATCAGTTGACTCGAGATTTTAGGATTAAAGTTTCCGCTAACTCAATTCGTATCCGAGTTCCTAAGGTGAGCGTCCATAAATGTCGAAAAAAATAAATCTCTGGCAGAGTGATTATTAGTCATGCAAAGAGTTCGCGATGACAAATTCCGGACATAGTGATCAACGGTTCACAGAGAAATTGAGTTCAAGATTTTGACATCCATGAATTTATACTCGATAACGATATAGATGATGAAAGGATATTACCTATATGACAAATATGATAATTTATATTAAAATGGGATTTGATGAAGTTATTAAACTCACCGCGTTTTATAGGCTATGGCATGTTATTAAATGTTAATCATAGTCAGTGTTTTCGAAATTAATTCTGGATGGGATCCAAAATAGGGACACGGCTAATTCACGGGAGTCCCACAAGGTTACACCAATACTTGATGTGAGAGGGTACGGATTATTTAAAAAGAGGCAAGTACCATCCAAAAAAATAATAAGAGTTTTGATTATTTTATGTAAGTGTTGCATAAAATTAAATAAGGTATTTTAAGAGTTAAAATAGCCTTATAATAACTAATTAGATTAATTATATTTAATTGAGAGAGTACTTAATAATATATATCAGGGACTAAATATTAATCTTTTAAAAGTTAAAGGACTTATAATAAATACCTAGGGGTTAAAAATGCAAACTAGTGTAATTTGCATGCCTTTATGACAATAAGTGATTGTTCAAGGATTAAGTTGTAAAGTATGGGGTAATTTTTACCAAAATTATATTTTACAAGGACTCCTATGCAAATAAAATATTTACAAATCAGCCCTAGCTATAAAAACCAAAATCTTTCACATTTTTCATTAAGTGAAAAACACTAAGAAAATTGGAAGAAAAACTCTCTTTTTCTCTCAAAAATCTCTCCTTTTCATTGCGCATTAAGGGTAAAAAATTGTGAAGGACTTATGTTCTTCAAGTCTGCTACTCTTTTATCTTCATCAAGCATCCATTAAAGTAAGGTAAACATATCAATTCCATCTTATAAATTCAATTTTTATTTTGAAATATTACCATGAAAATGAAATGTTCTTAACATGCATGTCTAATTTATCATCCTCTTCATGCATTCTTGATTTTTAACGACAAAAAATTGTTATAGTGAGACAACTTTACTATATAGTTATAAGGTTTCCTAGTGCAGCAGAAGTTAAGAAAATTAAGTTTGAATTGTTATGGATATGGATTTCAAAATTTCAAAGTTAGAACAACTTACTTGTTCTTTGAATTTGTCACACAAATTCAAGTTTTGAAACTTGAAGAGTGCTAAGGAGAACTCCCTCTATGTTTGTCTACCCTTGACTTGAACTTACTTGAGCTTAGAAGTGAGAACTGTGAATAGAATTTGCAAACCTTATGCACTTGGATGTTCTCGGCCAAAAATGAAGAAAAGCATGAATTTCCAATTCTTCCTTTTGTTTCTCTCAGCCAAGCTAGCAAAAATACACCAATTTTGACTTTTCAAAATAATAAAATATATATATTATCATTTCCATCACAAGGAAAAATAATATCCATTCATTTCCCACTTTCTTTACTTGGCCAAAATAAATCCATGTGCTAGCATGTTGGCCAAATTTTTCATGTTTATCCATACATTAAATTATAATAATTATTAAATAAACAATTTATTTAATTATTATGATTTTACCATAATATCCTTCTTATAGAATTTATTATAAAACTTTTTATAAAATTTACTATAATGCCCTTGTATTTTAATTTTTAATAATTAATAAATAAACACTTTATTAATTAATTATTATGGTATTACCATAATACCCTCTTATGGAGTTTATCATCAAATTATTTTATAAAATTTACTATAATGCCCTTGTATGAAAAATTTTATGATTAAGTGTTCTAACACTTGGAATATTTCTCAAGTTCCTTATCAATTTGGGTGTGACTCAATAGGTTCACTATAAAGTCAGTAGTAAATGTACATCAAATTCTAAATTAAACTCTTTAAATCATTTGATGTTTGATAAATTATATCATGATTTATAAAATAAATCAACTCTTTAATTCACTTAATATTTAATAAATCATCTTATAACTAATTAAATATGTCTACAGACTAAAATTGATATCTAGCAATATGTCATGGCCACCTGAATTATAATGAAGTAGCAAACTTCAATATGAACCTTTCCGTAATCAGTTACTGTGTAATTCGATCCTTTCATCATACTTGCTCTGATTGGATCAAGGTCATGGTTAACTGTTCAAACCTTTATAACCAATATTATGTCTAATGAACTTTGAGATCATAACTCATTCAGTGTACCTACACTGAAAACTCATTCTCAATCATACATTGCACCTTGACCATGGATTTCTTGAGTCATGTCTCTATTATTCACATAGAGCATACTCCTACAATGTACTAAGGGTGACGAATCCTTTATTGAATATTCATCTATCTCCATAAGTGTCATACATACCTAATAACTACCCATAATAAACCTTATGGTCCATCTTGAATTAGTATCAAAGTATAGAATTTCACCTACAAGATAACTATGATATTCTCAATGAAGAAAACATGTTGGAAACCATGCTCTGTTTCACATTTGCAGCAGAAGCGCAACGTGCAGGATCAGTTCTGGGGCACACCACCACCACTAAGGAGGCCATACCCGTCACACGAACATGCGAAAAGGCCACCCTTTGGATCTAGACATATACATATGTGTATTTTGATATTTTCAAACTTTTCAAATATAAACATAAAATGCAAAGTCAAGAAGTCTTACTTCTTTACTTAGCAAACCGGAATGACAAATGAACTTTTTCGCTTGTCTCCTCGGGTCCACACATGTTAGTGTTAGTGACGGTGGTCCTGGCTTCGTTATGGGATTGATTTTAGCTTCACCAAGCCAAAACCATAGCTTTCTCTCTCTAGCCTCTTTCTTCTCTCTACTGGTTTTTGGTTCAAAACCAAAACCTCACCAAACCTTCTCTAAGGATTAGCACTTACTGGAATGCAAAGATAATAGAAGAAGAAGAAGCTTAAATCAGTTCTTTTTTTTCGCTTGGATTATGGATTAGTGATAACGTAGCATTCCAATGCTTATTATCTACACTCAACACTTGAGTGTTTTCCTACAAAATTGTCATAACTGACTTTTCTTCTCTCATTTCATTAAATGAACAAAAACATTCTACTTACCTACTTGCTCACTTGCTGAATTGCTTCTTATTTCAACAATTTGAACAAAAGCAATCCAAGTGTCAAGCTCATTGATGGGCATGTGTGAGAAAGAGAGAGAGCAAGTAAAAGTATAATATACATATATCATTATATATATATATATATACTTATACATTTACAAATATTTTATACACACACACACATATATATTGTTATTGTATTATATTATTGCTTTAATCAATATTAAAGCATTATATCAATATATATAAATTAATATAATATTCGTAAATCATATTTACGTTATCCCATAATTAACTAAAACATTTTTCGCGCTTACGAGTACCAACTTATCCTTACCAGGAAATATATTCTTTACAATAGATAATCAAATTGTTACCCGATCAAAGTATCAGAACAATATCATTAACTAATTAATGATTATTGTATAATAGCAAATGTCATCATCATCAAGTAACCGACTAATGTGTATGACTCATGGGTTCACTGTGAACTAGACATGAGTGGATACAAACTCCTTCGTATCACTTTGGTATAACTCTTTATAATTAAAGTTCTCAATGATCATAACCGACCTCTAGTAAGACATCATGACCCCTAGACACTAATGAATCTATATAATTGTATGTGCATGTAATAAAGTCCCTCTACTATCGACTCCCAATCGAGTGTGGGTCATGGTATCGTCAAACCACTAACTCAATCATAAGATCAAAATCTTAATTATATACAGGATTTATATATTTGCGAAACACCTTTCCGAATATACATTCTTTGGCCAAAGACTTTATTCCTACATATGATAATTACACCTAGAATCTGAAGCTCCAAAATCTGAGCCAACAGATTCCATCTTGGCTATCACTTGTCTTTATACACCTAAACACATTGCCAACAAGCTTTTTTCACCAGGCGTGGCTAACCCGATGCAATATACACAGGTGAACGATATGCCTTAGTGAGGAGGGCAGCCGTGACACCTCATGTCAAAAGACTAGTGGTATACTAGTACGGCTATGTGACGTTTCATTGACTGTGAATAATCACCCATGTGATTTGTCACGTTTTGTCACGTTTGGTAACACGTTCCCTAACACATTACTCATGTTTATACTCTTGTGACATGAGACTCGTCATCCAACTATTAGCATCCAATACTAATCCTTGGAAACATTAAATATATTAGTCATGCAATGTCATTGTCCCATATGACATCCCTTTAACTAGGAATAAATCAAAACTCTATACACATATCTATAACTCTTTGTAGATAGAGTCCTGACATCATAATACATCACATAATCTCATTCTACATTTTATATATACAATATATATCAACAATTATACATGCAAAATGATATAAAATCCATTTTATTAATCATAAACAAGTTTACAATTAATTACAGACTTATATATACATAAGGATGATATCCCTAAACTGTATGATACAATTGGTTCTAGGGCATATCTCCAACACTCAAGTTTAAGGATCACTTGCACTATTGATATCAATAATGTCCAATTGATAGTAAAGTACAATTACCATTTGAACAGTTTTGTCATGACTCAATTCAGTGAACACATTTTCTAATGAGCACTTACACACTTGCCTTAGTGTCACCATACAAGTGGTCTATGAGAAAAATTACATTTTCAACAAATAGGCATAATGTGTACCAGCCTATCCGATACTTTAAAGGCCTCACTTTACAGTCCTATGACTGGGAATGTTTAAGAATGATGCATCTAATATATCTATCTCATAATTATGATCTCATCATAATTAAATATATATTGCAAACATTCTATGGAGTTCATCATTATACATATAAACATGTAAATTAACGATGAAAGAAATTGCATAAAATATTTATTTCATTAATAAAAGAAAAGATTTATAAGAGATAATGTCCATCATAACAACTGGTGATTGGCTTGTATGGCATAACTCTTACAATAATATATTCTCTAAAAGATTTTTGATCATAAATGTACTAACATAGATCGGTTAATAAATCGGATAAACTGGCACATGCGACGCATTTTGATAGATTCAGATGATTTATCTCATTGAACCATAAGCTTAAGGAAGCTTGTACATACATTTAAGTAAGTGCTCATTGGAGAAAGAGTTCACTGAATTGACTTGCCAAAGACTCCTAATTGACATTTCACAAAACCATCAATATAAGGTATTTCTTAGAAGAGTAGGCATATGTGGTCCTTTGACTTGAGATAGTACAGTGATCTTATGTGTGATCCTTTATTCTTAAATGTCATACTTGTCAAAAGTCTTTCATAGTCTGACCTCTGAATAGTTGTTGGGAATAGATTGACACACATGGAGGTTTGTATGTATTTAATAAAGGATATGTTACTTCATATAGTTATGGTGAATATCATATAATCTTTGGAATCATATTGCATTTAATCTCTAATCAAAGTAGTCATTAAAAATGAGTTTCTAATGTTTAAGATAAAATTATAAAAGAGTTTCTAAATATTATCTTCGTAATGTGAATCTGAACTAAAGTAAAGTTAAGTACAATATAGACTTAACGATATAATATATGTCTACATAAATAGGATATTGGATGATGGAAGAATTATATGTATGCGATAACTCAATTTGTATAGTTCATGAGAATTCATGTTGTTTAGTATCGCTATGATATGTAGGTGGATGCCACTCATAAACTTATAAAAAGGTTTTATATGACAAACGTATGTAAACTTATCAAGTCACACAACTTGGAATATAAACATTAAAAGTTTGAGTAACATTAATCAAGAATTGATGAAGAGAATTAATGAACTAATTATGATATGATTATAATAGTTTATTAAATAGACAAATGTGTAAATATTAAGAATGATATGTAATTGAATGTGATGATAAAACTTCAAAAACTTTTGATTACTATAAGGCTTTGTGACATTTGTACTGACACATGTTAGAAAATTATTCGGATTTGCACACTATATAAACTTAATTGAGTTTTGGTTTTATAAATTGAAAAATTATCCTCAAAATGTTATTGCTTCTCAAACCTCTTTACCACTTTTGCGAATTTATATTCCCTTTATTATGAAGCTCCTAGGGGACAAGTTAGAGACCATCTTCTAATAGAGGTTCCATTGAAATAAGCAATTATTTCTTAAAGCTTATTTCAGTAACTAGTAAGGTATGATTTACTGTTTAATTAATTTTTGACTTTGATAATTGTTATCATAATTTTTACAGGTATTTAGCGTACTTGAATGGTTATGTGCATGTCTAGAAAGGTTCTGTCATTAAGGTTATAATTCATAAGGAGTACTAGTTTTTATGTGGGACCATTGTGACCACACCATTCTTTCTTGGGAAACTACATAGTGTACGTTTGCATACATATGTGAAATTACATTTAAATCTAAAATAAAATGTATTTTATTAACTTTGCTTTCAATTTATTTAGTAATTATAAAATAAATTGTTGTTGTGTATCTGTATTGCTTCAGCTGGGTACCTATAATAGATAGGGTTTGACCTAAATACATGTGTAACTATTATTTGATTTGGTTACATTGATATGTTTGTTGATCTTCTTTTGACCTATCTATGCATCCTTATGCTTTTCTTGTTTATATTTCCCATACGTTTTAACTTGGTATTTTGAGCAATTTTTGTATCAGGTAAAATGTTTGACTCATTTCGTGTCTAAAACATTATGGGGTAGATTGTGTTGAATGAAAGAGCTAGTTTAAATCAAAGAAGCAAAGATTTTGGCCTAGTAGCCTAAAATATTATGGGGTAGATTTTGGCCCACCTAGCGTGTAAACCCTAAGAAATGATGATCTGATTCATTCTCATGGTGGGATTATAGCAAAATCTCTTTAAAGAATATTAATACATATCTTAGATGGAAAGTATGATATTGAGTTTTAAAATTGGGTCATGGATAGTATATTTGTTTTCTTGAATATTTTTATATATGATTATTTATAATTTAAGAAAGGTTAAGAAAATATTTAGGATTTTTGATCCTATATATATATATATATTTTTTTTTTTTTTTTGCAATCGTATTAAGTATAAATTTTATGAAATGAGTTATCCTAGTTATGTTTTATAATTTACATTAAGACGTTTTTTATTATGAATCTATTTTGGATTTTGTTAGTTTTAGAGATATTATATTTTGTGTTCTTTAAAAAAAGAATGATGTGGAGCTTGATGTAAAAACCCTATGTTCGAAGGGTTAAAATAGCATTGCATGACTTTGATTTTCATACATGCATTGATCATGGTCAATTGACACCTTATTAAGTCCTAGTTGAATTTAAGTCAACTTCATGATATGAGATTAAGGAGTGTATTGGTTAATTTAGGGTTTCTATATATTGCCCTGCACTTACGCATTTGGCAGTCTCAATACATGAGAGGAAAGTATCGATACATTCAACATAGATCAATACCTAAGAAGAAATGATTGATACTTTGTGAGTCAGAGACTTGGAAAAAATTAAAAAGTAGCCAAATCGATACATTTAGTAAATAGATCGATACATTCATTAAAAACATCGATACATTACAAAACAAAAAGTTGAAAAATAATTACAAGATGAACTAGATCGATACCTTTAGTAAGGTATCGATACATTGTACGATATACATGAAAGTAAATGTATCGATACTTGGTATTGAAGAAAGTTTTAGAATCACATTTTTATGAACAGATCGATACCAGGGTTAAAGGTATCGACCCTTTTAAAAAAGTATCGATACCTTATTGAAAGTATCGATCCGGTCGATCGATAAAATGCAAAATCTAGGCTAAATTTGAAGAAAAATTTTGGAAATTCAAAAATTTCTTAAAGGTTATTGGTCTTTTCGCTCATATCTATATGTACCATGAGAAGAGAGTTAACACCACATAGATCTTCATTTGGTTCTCACACTCTCTCTCTAGAAAATGTTTCTCACTCATTCTCTCTCATTATTTCTTAGATCTTTCATTTTTACCAATTCTACATAGCATACATTTTAGCTATAACATATTTATCCTTTCCTTTAAACCAATAATCCAACAATTTCACAAATTACATATTTTGTACATTCAAAAGCTCACTTCAATCACAAATATTTACAATTTAAGCATTAAGTGAAAACTATGATATAGTAAAGCAAAACATTCACTATATCAAATTTACATCCACTATGTGTAACTAAATGCCAATGCCCTAAGGCTATTTCTATAATTTAAAACCATATACATACAAAACCGTAGCAATCCAAATTTTATAATAAATAAGCACTCCTAACCATTTTCACCTAAACTCGACCTATCGAAAATCGCAACTTGTTAAATTTTTATCGAGATTTAAACTCAACTCAACAACTTTGGCATTCGTATCAAATCTAAAATGGTTTCTTAAAACCAAGTAATGTAAGTTTAGAACTATTGTAAAACTAGATTAATCCACTCACCTATTGAACTCAACCAAGTCGTACTTAAGCGTGTTGCCGGTGCTCTGATGGGTAATCTACAAGACACAACTTATGTTAGGTTTCATGATCATCTTTAAATGAATAAATAAATAAATGCATGTACAGTCTACCGCACTTTACGAATTCGATACTCAAGTTATACACTCCTAAATGGCATTTTTGCACAGTGAATGATTTTAAACTCGTACTGTGCTAAATTGAGAACATATCTAGACCTAAGTTTCTAATGGTACACTATATTATGTGTTTAGTTTCTATCATTTCTTGCAGATTCATATTTTGAGTCTGAACGCTCAAGTTATAACTATTTTTCGTCACCCTGCTCAGTGCAGTAGGCTGTGAACCGTCGACAGGGCAGCTTGGTTCTATCAAAAAACTATACTGTCTCACTCAATGTCTTGACCTAACTTTTGGCTATGTCATACCTCTATGTGTCTAGTTTTCGTAACATTTTATGGTTTGTCAATCAGTGGTTTAGAACTCCCGAAATCCCCATTTTACCGAACCTTGAGCAAACATTATTGCAACTAACGCTCATGCGTATCGCTTGGTCTCTCACTCCCTCAGCACTCCGTTCACGTGTGCTACCCCAAATACGTCTTACAACACTCTTATATAACAATTCTATCAACTCAAATCATCATTCACTTGAACACACAGCTACAACGTACCAATATTACAAGTTCGTGTTTCGATTTTTCAGAGACACCACTCGCATTACATTAACACATCTCACCTCCCTCAATTCATTTTTGTTGGAGATATGCTCTAGAACCAATCGTGTCATACGGTTTAAGAATATCATCCTTATATTTATATAACTTGGTAATTAATTGTAAATTAGTTTATGATTAATAAAATGGCATTTATATCATTTTGCATATTTAGTTGCGTATATATATATAAATATTATATATAAAATGCAGAATGAGATCCCATGATTTATTATAACGTTAAAACTCTATCTTCAAAGATTTGTAGATGTGAGTACAGAGTCTGATTTAAATATACCCGAATTAGTATGAGATTACATGACTAGCATGTTTAATATTACCAAGGATTAGTATTTTATGCTAATAGTTGGGTGACGAGTCTTATGTCACAAGAGTATAAACATGAGTAATATGTTAGAGAACGTGTTACTGAACGTGTTACCGAATGTGACCAAATGTGACGAATCACATGGGTAATTATCCATAGTCAATGATAAGTCACACAGTTATACTAGTGTACCACTAGTCATTTGACCTGAGGTGTCACGGCTGCCATCTGCATTGAGGCACATCATTCACTTGTGTATATCACACCGAACTAGCCACGCCAGGTGAAAGAAGCTTGCTGGCAATGTGTTCTTAGTATATGATGATAGGTGATGACTAAGATGGAATTTGCTGGCTCAGAATTAGAGCTTGAGATCCTAGACAGGGATGTCATACACGAGAAATAAAATCTCATACCAGAGTACATGTTTCTAGAAAGGTGTTTTTGGATACATAATTCTCATATATAATTCGAGACCATGTTCCTATGATTAATGAATTAAGGGTTTTACGATTCCATGACCCGCACTCGATTGGGAGTTGACAGTAGAGGGACTTTACTGCACATACGACTATATGGATTCATTAGTGTCTAGGGGTTATGGCATCTTGCTAGAGGTTGTGCATGACCATTGGGAACTTTGGTTATAAAGAGTTTTACCAAAGAGATACAAAGGAGCTCGTGTCCACCTATGCCCAGCTCACAGTGAACTCAAGGGGTCACACACATAGTCGGTTACTTGATGATAATGGCTATTACTACTATACAATAATCATTAATTGGTTGATGATATTGTACAGATATTAATCGGGTAGCAATTTGATTCTTTATTGTAAAAAATATATTTTCCAGCTCTGACGCGCTAGCACGCGTATGCATGAAAAATATTTTGGTTTAATTTTGTGATATCGTAAATATGATTTACGGATGCAATAATATTAATATATCAGTATTATATTTTAATATGATTAAAGTAATCATAAAATATAAATATTAATTATATTAATATAATAATAAATATCTAA
>JAXCLQ010070785.1:0-13626 GCA_035584115.1 Cedrela odorata
TTATTGGTGTCTCATCCACTAAAAATCTGAAACAAAATCAAAACAATGAATAGTTTTAAGTAACTAAAACAACACAATATATACGAGCTTTAAAATAATGGGAAAGAAGGAGATAATTTCGTAAGAGCAGAACTCATTAAGGTACTATATTCTATGGTATGTATGGTACAACATGACTCTGAAAATCTGTCTGCATCTCTGAAAAACCTAAATGGGTCCCTATCAGCTTATATATAAGCTTACAAGATTCGGTCCCCTTTTTGTGGTTCTATGGACCTTTGAAATCGCGTAGCAGACACCGTGTCACCCACTGAGAACACATGGCTCAGGTTTATTATGATAGCTCATTCAGTCAGTCTCTTTATCCATAAGCTTGCTTTTCAGACCTTTGAAAATTGAAAACATACATCCCTTTATTATACATGCATGCATACACATTCGTTCACAGCATAATATGACGCCTTAACATATAAATAGAAAAGAGACTTACACGACTTGGCGTTGGTTCCAGAGGAGGGAATAGGTGTGGAATTCCTTGGTGGGGTCGAACCAGAGGTCTAGTCTCTGCTCTCTGTTACCAACACCATTTACATACACATTGGTTTGGATTAGGTAGGGTTCACCTGTAGTGTTACCCAGGAACTCAAAATCAAACTCGTTGTGATATGGACCGTCTGATGACATCTGTGTTCAAGCAAAAAAAATCAAAGCCAATCATCCAGTAATAAAACCCACAAAATATCATTATCAACAAATAAGAAGAGTAATGAAATTGACGGTCTCGTCAAAATCCGACAATTTTCACAGTTAACAAGATATCACATCACGGGTTAAAAGAACATAGATTTTTGGTTTCATGTGATGATAACTTAAGCCAATGGAATAAGAGCCAAGAGAAAATGTATGTATGCAAGAAACTATTGGTTCATGGACGATAACAGATACTACGATTGTGAATGCAAAATTTACGTACGTTAATGAAGTTCAGGAGGGAGAGAGGAGTCGGTAGTGGGTGTTAATAGAGTAGTACTATTTACTAGCCTATTTGTCATGAATACCAAGCTACAGTCTGCACATGAAAAGATTACTGAATATTTACTAATAACATTATTGAATGGGGTCCCCCAACAATTTTATGATTCTTCAATTAAAGAAGGTGAGTTGCTGCCGACTCAATATGCAGCGGGCAAATTATACGAGGTAAGGAATCATTTTTCTACCGGAAACTACTATCAACATATACTCACATAGAAAGCGGTAACAGTTCCAGCAGAGTCACCCTCCACTAGTTTGATTTGCATGGAGACTTTCCCAAACAAGTACTTGTTCTTAGATGCAAACCCAGCACTTGAAATCAACAACCCATCATTTCATTTCATCAGCCTTTCGATTAGATATATAATGCTATAATAGCTCAATGAACATTGAACAAACATGATGCACAGAACATCAATTTCTGGTATGTGGAGCTTAAAACAAATAAAGACAACAAACATTTTCGTTCTTTCATGAAAGATTAGTGTTATTTACCAGAATAGTTATCCAGTTTAAGATGGAGAGTCTCTCCTTCATACGCAAAATGATCCCGAGCCCAGCTTGGCTGGTAAAGCTCATCAAACTTTCCTGAGCTAACCAAACCCACCATTACAAGACCCACCAAGAAACCCAAAAGCACAGACGCTTTAGCCATTGAAGCTAATAAAAGAGAGAGAGAGAGAGAGTGTGTGTGTGTGATTGAGCATAGAAAGCCAAGTGAAGTGACGCTTCTACACTGAAATGCTCCGTAGAAGCCTCGCAAAACACAGGCTTATTTATAGGCAATTTCTTTTGGCTTCTTACACAAGCACCATTCTCCCCATCTCTTTGGCCACGTCATCTGGGTTATTGTGCCACGTAATTTTACCATGCGGGATTTCGCTAAAATTAAAAATGTAGCCGTTACTGTGTACCATTTAGCTTGGCTGGCCAAAGCTGGGAACAGTGTGGGGTGTGGGCACGACAAGTCACTGTTCAAAAAAGGACGGGATTGGGTACAAATCTCGACCAATCACAAGACGCCATGTGAACAAATACAGCTGTTTCACTTATGTGTCCAGTTGTCACTGGCAATAAGAGTTAAAAAGCTCCCTCTTTCTCTCGCAACTCTTTGATATATATCCTAAAACGCAAAGAGATTAAAACCCTCGCGGGTAAGAAAATTAGTTTACTCTCTCTGATGAATCGCCACGTTTCAAAAGGTTCTTGCCCAGGCGCCTCGATAAAGAAAGGCAGAGTACAGTAGGATAAAATCCTACAGAGAGTAGGTGAAAATAGAACTGGAGTCAGTCTATCACCTTTGTGCTTTGTTTTACTTTGCTGACGAATTTGCCAGCTGGACAGGAACACTACAAGTCCACTATACGTTGCCATAACTCTCAAGTTCAATTAAATTCCCCAAAAAATAAGAATTCACAACCCTGGAGAGGTCTTGAGATGTGTGCCCATATAATTCAGAATTGAGAACTTGTCAATTAATTTGAAAATTACAGAGAGAGAGAGAGAGAGAGAGAGAGAGAGAGAGAGATGTTGGGAATGGAGATGGGGAAGTGAAAGATACATACTTGCAGTGCAGGATAGAAGATGATGTTTGTTAATGGGGCATGTGGGGTTGTGGGGGTCCAATATTTCATAACTAATATAATAAAATATAGATGTGTTGTCATTAGTTTTTTTTTTTTAACGATGATAGCTTGGCATTATTATTCTTTCTTTTTCTTAGGTTTCTTTTATCAATGTGGACCTACTACTGAAACCCCATACACAACCACTTCAATTATGTATTTCAGGAATTTCATTTTTAGCCATCCACATCTAATTTAATAATCTGGAAAAAAATAAAGAGAGAAGTCTTGGGTTTGATTCCATTATCTAATTAAGGATTAAAGAATAATAAAAGGTAACTTTATATGTAATCATATGATTATAGTTGTTGTATTAACCAAAGAAATATTGTAAATTATGGATTATGTTCCGAATCTGTCCCCACGTTTACTGAATAGTAATAATGGGTTATTGTGCATTATTCGGATTTCGGAAGGGAAAAGGAGCCTGCACGATGCATGAATGCAATAATGGTACGGTCACAGCCTGTCTGTTTACTTTAGTGAAAAAAATAGCACGCACATCGAGAAAAGTATCATAGTCATTGGTCAGTCTCAAAATCCTGACAGACCAATGGCAAAGCTCCTCGTGGGTGGAGATATTTCGTGACCTTTCTCTCTCGCTCTCAGCCAGTACACTCTACCGTTGTAGCCTTGTGGGGATATGAGATTAAGATAAGACAGAGCTCACAGCTGGACAATTTTACAAAATTGAATTTTGGTGATGAACATTTAAGGCATGGGATTCATTGCTTCTGGCGTGGGTGAGTGATTGACTGATTGATTGACATTTTCATAATCAATGAGTTTCTGCTTTGCTTTCTTGTGGCAGAGAAGTTTTTTTGTGTTGAATGGACAGAAGAAAAATGGACCTAATATCATTACCTGGTCCAATCCTATTTATGGCTACGCAGTTGTGTAGGTACCTGTATTTGCCTTGCTCTTCTAAAATTCAACTCTTGGATTGTCATCCCAAGCAGCTAAGCTTAGTGATTATCATTTTCTGTCGAGCATCTAATAGAATTCAAGAAATCCCAATTTAGAAATTGAGTATGGGGAATTAAAAACCAGCTCATATTGAGATTTGAGACAGGGAAATCTAAGTAATTATGCAGTATTATCTCAGATATTTTAGCAAAAACGACTGTGTATTGCACAGACGTGAAACATGTCTTTTCGAGCATGACGCCTTTTTAATCCCACTCTCAAACTTTGTGACTTCGCTCTCTTTTGGCTGCTTGCTTATAATAATTTAACAAATTTTAACATAATCGAAGATCTCCAATGTCAAATGAGTAGGTATAATCTCACCAATATCATTCCAACACGTCACTCCGTCGAGCATTATTGATTCTTAGAAAGTGACGTGTCATGCAATGATTGGTGTATTCCGTTGCATTTAATGGACTCATTTGTACTGTGAAGATGGGAAATGGCAAAGCAGGCACGTGAAATGTGTTTGAAAAACGAGGTAGCGGTGGTGACGACGGCTGGATTAGGTGGAGAATAATAATACTAATAAAAAAAATAGATGGCTAAGAAGAAAGCTCCAACACACGTCACGTGACGCATTCCCAATTTCGGCGTAGTGGAATACGAGGGTCATCATGTTGCTCACGAGATCACTTGTAAACAAAACCAGAGAAAGCCTCCATTATTTTCTCTCCTGGAAGCAATTAAGTAGTTTTGGCTGTTGCTTCTTCTGCCATTTTCTGGGGGATGTAGAACTTAAGGAAGAAGATAAATCTCCACAATTCAAGTCAAGGGGCAACTGAGAGGTGTACCATGTCTTAAGTTATATTATAGAGCTAACTTGACAGGAGTAACTGAGAGATGGAGCCAAAAAAAACTGGAATACCGATACGATGATATAATAGATTTCGAAATTTGCTAGTCACTTGTGCCTACAATCACACAATCACTAACCTTCTTCTGGTATTATATTTCATTTGCATAAAATATTAGGCATTTATTTATGTAGTCATTTATCTGCGGCATACAAATTACAAAATAAAGGTCAGAGTTTATCCATGGGATGCAGAATTTAAATAATGCAAAAGATGATTTGATGTACAAAATAATTAAGGGAAAAAGTCAAATCTTGTTCTGCTTTTAGCCTTAGCCGCTCCGTGCTTTACCCTTAATTTCAAGAAAAAGGTAGTGAAGATCACTCCACCGTCTGTATTCGTTTTTATGAACCAGACCACGCAACTTTTGTACAAACATGTGGAAACTGTGAGGTAATTGACATAAATAAAGTATATTATTGATTACCATGATTAACTAGTAAACATCATTTACAACTGTGGACCCTGAAACTTTAGTCAACCACTGCATGATAAGACCTTTATTTTTGTGGTCGTCAGTTCATTGGAGTTCAGATCTACTTAAATCCTTTATGCTCGGAATCACTGATCACATTCACATTGTGCTTTTAGTATATTATACTTGATTCAAAGCACAGGTCCCAAAGAAAAAAGACAGGATGTGGGAGACTCAACATCAGGCGAGATGCATACGGAACATCTTAAACGATGAGGAGGGAAAAAAATTCAGCCAATGCTTTAATGAGACACGGTATGGCCAAAAATTTTGATAGATGTCAATTTTGAGAATCAATGATGCACGGGAGGGACCCTCTAAAATACTTGAAGAAAAGCACACAGAAAATTGAAGTGGGTTTGTCCAACAAACAGCTACATAGTGTTTAATCATCCCAATAGAACAATGCTTTTAGTATGCTGAACTATACATTTCAATTTACTACAGCTAGCGCATCTATTAACACCCGATGCAGTAGTACTACTCTCAATTCTCAAGCAGCAGCAATGCAACTGACTATATTGCCTGATAAAGTGAAAACCCATTACCCCTTCTTAGAATTTCAACACAGCACACAATAGGGAATTTCTCTCTATTTCAACATCCATTGTTGGTGAACCATTGCCTCACATTCATACCCACATCCAGGGAAAGATCACCTGCTAAAATAAGAGAACATCATGTGTATTTGCAGTTAAGATCAACCATCCAAAAATGAAACAAGAAGTTAAAAACATTTAAACACATTACATCCATCATTTCTCTTTGACTACAAGACCCTCGGAGATTACGTCCAAAAACAAGGGGCGCATCAACGTCCAAAATAATTTGATGCTTTGAAATTTAACTTGGAATGCGAGTGGAAAGAGAGAGAAATGGGACATATGAGGGTGACACAAAATGTCCACACCGTGAACAACAAATGAATTATTGGGAGGATTAGAGTATCAAACGCTAATAGAAAATCTTCTATACACAGTTGCAAAAGTTTCTCAATTATAAATCAGGATAACCTTTGAAAGTCAACAATGATAATGTGTAATGATGTTTAATTTTAATAATTGAGTCGCTACTAAGAACCGAACTAGAGTCTATAATTTGGCTTTCCTTTTCAATCTTTGAAATGCAACAAGTTGATGATTACAAATCGTCATGCATTCAGACAATCCTGAAAGTAGTCATCAATGCAGCTCAAATTTATCATCTTAAAATTAAGTCTGCATATCTATGTATGACCTTCAAGCAAAGCCAGTAAAACAATTAAGAAGAACTACAAGAAGCAAAATATTAGATGCACAAAATCAGTTTCCTTTCATGTGGTTCTTGAATTATTGTCAAAATTCTTTTGGAGTTTGGGCCACACCAGTATGCATATTAGAGAAAGATCAGTAAACGTAACCAAGACTTTTCTGAACTGAAACCTTACAATATCTATTCCACAACATACAGAATTGTGAAGCTAAATAAAAAAAATATGTCAACAAATGGTCTTGCTATCTTTTGAAAAATTTAAACTTCCAAGAGATGGCATTGAACTTTTAGCATCTCTAACACAACGTTCTCGCGTTCTTATATTCATCAAATTTGTATCTCTGAGCACAATGGCAAGTTCACAAATGGATAATTATTCATAGTACCTCAAGCCCATCTAATAAGCAAACAAGTGTAGGACTAGTCCAAGATCAACAAGCTGATAAAACAAAAAAAATGGTGATGCAGAAACATTAGCAAACTCCAAACTACTAGGTCATCATGTAAATTATTGAGGCGCAATTATAATCATAATTGTAGCCAATTAATAATAAGGCCCAGAGTCTCAGTTTCTGCATTGCAGGACAGGTCACACATCTTGACTGTGATGAAAACAACAATTGTAGTTATAATCCTTCTGTGATCTCATCTCATCCAAAGGACAATAATAAATCATAAAAAGAAAATCCAATAGCAGTCCTTTCATCAAAGAACAAAAACTTAATAAAATTAATAGCATAATACATCAACCTTCAATCCAGCATATCAGAAGCTGTAAAGAACCCAAAATGTAAGATCCCTGCCTCTCAGTAATTATTTGCAGACCTGATTGAAACACCTTCGTGTTCACCACTGCACGAAAAGGTTAACAAAACCCCTTACCTAGATATAAATGAATTTGTCGAATCTCTCCATCATTTAAAAACATTGTGTAATCAAACACCTTGAACTTGTCTTGAAAGGGTGTAGATGCAGAGGAAATAAATAAAGAAAATTTGTGAGAATAAAAATTTACAGCATCATTCATACCAATGAAACCACATGCAGCGGCAACCATTATTTATGCCAACAGAGTAACTCTTCCATGAGATACAACAATTCATAATTACCATAACGCAAAGATGTAAGGAGTAAATTATGCAATAGAAAGGTTGCATGGAAAGGTATTTAGTCATAAACTCCAAGACAACATGGTTGCTAAGAATTGCATTTATCCATTTACTGGGCAACCAACTTTTTAGTTATTATATCACTCTAAAAGCCACCTGCATTGCGATTTAAGATTTTTCCCAGGCGTATCAAAATAACATGGGTCGACATCAAATGTATTAAAAAAATGACCATGACAGAATCTTCTAACATATAAATCCATATACAGATGTCTCCATAAGACCTTCACTCATCAAATTAACTACTTTCTTTTCCACCCAACAAAAGCAAGATTGAGTGAAAGAATCCATTTTCACCTTTCAAGCCACATAGTACATCTGATAAGGCCTATGTAGAAGCCATTCACTTGATGATAGAGTGCATAACACAACATAGACAAACAAAAGATGATAGAAATTCAATAAAGAATCAAAAGTTGAAACATAGCAGCAAAATGAAATATCTCTTCAAAAGATATAAACACATTTATATCACCATAAATATGTTTAAAGCTCAGGATAACACATTCATTTTGATGGTTAATATATATAATGAAAACAAATGTAAACAAAAACAATAGAAACAGTGAAAAATAATAATTTAGAATAGGAAAACAACATTTGCAAACAATAAAAGCAAAAACTTGTGGGAGCCATGAAAGTAAGATCAAACAACAGTATCATAATAGTTATTAAATAGTTAAAAATCAAGATAAAAATATAAACAAAATGATATTGAAAGCTCTAGATGGAAGACTAAAATCAGAAAAACATTAGTTAATTAAAATATATCATTGAAAGATATAAACACATAAGATGCTGGAGAAACACAACAAACGCTTCCACCAATGAATCATTTCCTTTTGCACCCACTGAAAAGGTGTGTTTTTAAATCTCAGGAAGAGGTAATCAATCTAGTAGTTAATAAATATGAGGAAAACATATATAAATACAAAATAACAAGAAAAATGGTGAAAAACAATAATGATTGCTATCAGAAAAACACAAAAATTAGTGGTTGCCATCCCCACTACGATCAAACAAAAATGTCATTTTATTACCATATTCTAATAATGTAATAAATAACGAAAAAACAATACACCGTGTGCCAAACTGCATTAGATTAGATAAAGGAAACAAGAAGAAAGATGAAATCCATACATACAATGCATATAGAAAGGATCATATTCACAGTCTGTGGTAATTGTCTCTAAAAGGCCTTATCAAACCAAATTAACTTTTTTTCCTTCACATAAAATTTGAAGCAATTACCATAAATGATTCATTCCCACCACTGAACCCAATTAATAGATCCATCTTTGAACCCACTAAATATGGCTGATAGGGCCTATGCACGCACCAATTGTTACCATAGAAAACACACCAAATAGGGAAACAAAATAATGTTCGAAGTTCAAAGTAAGAAACTAAAGATATAAAGTGTCAATATATTAAAAAATCTTCCTCCACCAAGCCCCTGGACACTTAAGAAAAACATAGCAGTTGCTGCCTTACACCAGCGTGCAAACTCCCACAGGAGATCATAACAAAGTCAACCAAATCAGATTTTACTCAATGACTTCAAACCCTGCATTTCACAAAACAAAAGGATGGTTCTTTGAAATCCAGCTTGAAGTAACAAATATTTTTTTCACAACAGATATAACACTTTTGCTAAAAATACAAAAATTTCAGATTCTACGAAAACAAAACATTTCTCCGGAATGAATAGCACAAAGAGACAAAAGGAACAAACATCAACAAAAGCTTAGATTCAAAATATCATACTCTTCGCAACCAATTTATAATGAGGAGAAAAAGAGTGAACTAAAGTTACCTCATTCTCGTTATCACAATCAAACTGTTAGAAATTTTGAGAATAAAATTAAAGCATGATAATTCATTAAACATAATAATTGTAGTGAATACATCACACAAAATCAATGAAAAATGGGCCTGGCCCTGGGCCTAGGCCTAACAATACAAAATTGGAGTTACCATTGTCGACAAAAAATTATACCGCATCGAATCTAAATATATTAAGTTGGGCGGCTGACAAATGCGTACTATCACTGACCATTAAAGATCCCCTCGCAAAGACCGAAGTGTTTGATCACCAAATCAGGAAGCCCGTCCGCCCATGCAAACTTGTCTCTATCTCACCAACTGTATTATATTTCTTCAACATAAAAATTGGCTCCAATTGAAATAAGATCTCTGGGAAGTCAAATTTTGTAACGATTTTCATTAATTATTTAACTATACATACACAACGTTGACTTGGGTAGGTTGCTATAGCTAAGTGAAACTTTAATGTAGGTCCAAAATTAATATTTTTAATACTGTTAGAAATATGTGATGCATGATTTTGAAAATGAAACATAGCTAATGGATAATAAATTGGACTGTGGACTCGTGGAATGCAATGCAGCCGACATATTTATTGTATCCAAGATGTCAAACAAAATGGGGTCCTTTTTGAAATCAATGGTAACAGTTGTTCCACTGAAGAACAAAGATCACAGATATATGATCCGATCCTATCACTGTCCACAATTTGTTTATTTATGAAGTCATGGATAGAAGACTTGATGCGTGACATTGCATTTGCATGGCCAAATTTGAAGAGTTCAATGATCAGTAAACCCATCGCTGAAAGCAACATTTTTAGACATGGCCAACTTTCTTTAAATTGTTACCGAGGTAATATTGAGAAAAGATGATAATAAAGTTGGTACGAGTTTTTAAAATTTATCTTATTTTTTAATTTAATATTAGACTCGATGATAAGAGACTTCAAGAATTTGCCGTAGCAAAAACTCAGACCAGCCTATTGCAAGGTATTAGAATTTACAAGTTACCATCGACAATGATAAAATAATAAATGAGAGATTATTAACTAATGTGTTTACTAACAATTTCAATGATAAAACAATAATACACTGGCTGGCACTGTACTTCCGCGTTTCCCAAGCTAAGCTTTTGGGCCGTTGGGTTGGTTGACTTTTCTTTCTAGTTGCTAGACTTTTTTGAATTTTGACTTGGGGCTGTACTGTGGTTGTTCAGCAGTTGGCTGCCCAACTGGCATGCATTTACTCACGTTTCTTATTCAAACGACGTCGTAAACAGAATCCATTTATGTCCAAAATCTAAATTAGTTGGCGGGACCTACAACAACATCCGAATCATCAAGATCAGTTGCCATGATTGGCACCGCCTGGCTGGGCCATAAGAACACACTCTCTAGACCCCACTCTGCCTACTTGTTCCGCCGCCTCCCAGCCCTAAAATCATATGAACCAACTTTAGCTAACCTACCATTTAATTATCATTTCAGCTTTTATTACTAAAATTGTGTTAATAATTATATTACTTGGCACCTACTCAACAAGAGACAACAATTAAATTACTAAGCACAAGGCACGAAAGTAAAAACGGGGGAGAAAAAGCAAAACAGTACACCAGAGAGAATCCAGTTAAACTAACGGCGTCGTTTTGTAGAAGAGACAGGTGTCCTCCTGAAATTTTTTCCCAGGTGTTTGCCTAGGTTTAAGAGAATAAACGATGCAATACAAATTAAATGCTACAGAACAGCAGCTCTCCTCTTTCTCTGTTTCCGAAGCCCAAACTCCACCACACCAGACCGCACTATCCTCTCTTTCATTAAATACGCTTGATTACAAGCGGGTCCCAACTCGAAAACTAGTGAACTGAAACTTCTTTGCTGTTTCAACACCACGCGCTCGTACACGACAAAAATCCAACCATCCATTTCTGTTTCCTTTCTCTCTATATATAAGCCTCAACCCGCTTAGCATAACACATCTCCTGCATTTAGGCAAAGTAGTATTCTTCAAAGATTCACTTCTGTCAATTTTCATTTGGCAAAATCTGATACTGATACCAGTACCCAACCAAAGTTCAGCAGTCCAGTTTTTATTATATTCCTGCTTGCATATATATATATATATATATATTATAAACATGGCTAGATTTGTCCTGGTTTTCTTGATTGTATCTGGGATATTAATGGTACAAGCCATAGCTGATAAATCCGAGGTGAACCCAGTTGGGAGGAAGTCTCAAACAGAGGATGAACCAATTGGGGTGGTCGCTGGAATAGCAGATCAACCTAATTCAAGTCACTCAGAGACAGAGTCGTCTGATTACGAGTCAAAAGCAGCTGAGGCTCCAGAGATCAGACGGCTGGGAAAGCTTCATTCGTCTGATAAGTCTGTGGCTGGTGGTGGTGTCATCATTGGTGGGCTTGTTACTGCTATTTTTGCAGCTGTTTTTTGCTACATCCGGGTTACCAGAAAAAGGACTGTTTACTGAGCGTTTCTTGGTGACTGTCGTGAATCTTTTTGACAGTTTTCCTCTTTCTCTCTTAGAGTGGCTAGGAGTAAAGGAGTGATTTTGATACGAATATGTTATGGGATTTGAGAAAATAGCGGCGTATTTGTTATGTATCTTATGTGAATACTAGATTGAAATTTCTATATATGAAGTACATTCTTTATTGTTTACACTTTTCCAGCCTTGCTTTGCTCTGTTCTGTTCCATTTTCATTTTTTCAGCAAATCTGAGACATGGATGAACTTTAAAGATAAATGTAAAATTTAGAAAGAGATTGATCTTATGATTTTATAGCACCAGTTGTATGCTCTCCTTCAATCTGCGCTACTGAGATTGCTCCAATTTGGTTGACGAGACTGGAATATTTGTTACAATATGGCTAAAAATTAAGGATTTGGATCCTCTGCTATATTTCCTTTTCTGCTTAATTTAAAAAAAAAAAAAAAAAATCTACATGCACACACGGGAGGCTAATAAAATTGTGTTGCTAAGATTTTATTTCATTTTTTAACCTATTTGATTAGCAATTTCTAGGATGTTACTTTCTCAACCCTCAATTGTTGGAACACATTGCCCTTATTTTGCAAGGTGATTTTTGTGCTTGATTTCATATGAATTCGACGGCCATATCCAGGAACTCCGAACTCGCATGGCTTTACTTTTCAGTCAGTCTTCCGATTGCAAACGCGCGAGAATTGAGAAAGAGCAAAGCAACCAATCACGGGTGGATGACGCTGGGACTTGAAGTGACAAAGTGGGTTTCTCATTTGGCATCTTTATTTTAAACAGAGTTTTACTAGTCAAAAAGTGCTAAACAGCTGCATCTTTTAAATTCTCTTTGCATTCAGGTAGACCCTTCCCCTACCTCCAGTAGGTTCAATACTCGAATGTGATTGTCACAGTTAGATAGGAGTGCAATTGTCGACACATAACACCAATTTGCGGGTTGTAATTATATAAAATGATGAAGATTAATTAATTTGCGAATTTAAATTAATATAAAATAATATAATTAAATAAATAAACATGATATAATATCAATTATATTAAATTAAAATTTAAAATTTTTGACAAATAAATTTGTTTATGATTTAATAATTATTTAAGTAATTATAATTTATTAATTTATTTTTAATTTAATAAATTTATTTTATTTTTAAAAATATTTAATTATATTTATTACATTTTAAAATATATTTAATTATATGTATAATAAAATTAATTAATATTTAAATATACAATATGATAAATATATTATAATATATAAAAATATATATTAAATAAATAATACAATTATAATTTATTTAAAGTTTAATAATAATATCGTATTAAAATTAATTTTTTTAATTCTTAATACAATAATTAAATCAATTATATTTAAATTAACTCTTATTTATCATCACACAAATATATCAACATTAATAATACAGTACTTATAGTAGCTACCTTCCCTACAGCCATCTCTTTCACTCTTATTTATAATAATTCAGCTCCTCGT
The DNA here is from genome assembly GCA_035584115.1 of Cedrela odorata. Classification (NCBI taxonomy): domain Eukaryota; kingdom Viridiplantae; phylum Streptophyta; class Magnoliopsida; order Sapindales; family Meliaceae; genus Cedrela; species Cedrela odorata. Next base: position 13,215 of record JAXCLQ010070785.1, read on the forward strand.
TACGGGAAAAAGTAAATATGGTGACAGTTGTTTGACCGAATGAATCAATTAATATTTGCGTCTGTAACTACCCTTTGGTAGCTCAATATAATATGGTACAGGTGCTGTAGTTGAAAATTAAAGGCCATCAAATTTTCCTTGTTTTCACTTAACAGCCACTCTTATTCATAGTTTTCTCCATAAACAAAAATGCATCACAAAAGTCAAAACAAACGGTATGGGAGCCTAGAAGGCCCAATGCCCAGCCTATGTTTGATATTTGCTTGTGTGTTTCTACTCTGCTGCAGGTCTCTTTTCTCAGATAGATAAGTTCCTCTGTTATCTCATTTCTAGGATTTTTGCCTTGGGATGGTTTATGTTGCCTGACTATCATCAACCTTAATTCTTTTCTTACTAATTGGTCTGATGAAAA
>JAXCLQ010070786.1:0-13625 GCA_035584115.1 Cedrela odorata
AAGAGAAAATCAAGTGCTTCTAAGTTAAGATTTAGCTGTTAAGTGCAAGATTGTGTTGTTAAGTAATAATCAAAGGGTAGTTCATAAGCACTTTTCCCCCTAGATTCGTCACTCAAGCTAACAAGAGAAACCACGGTGACCAAGAAATTGACCAAAAGCCGAAAATGAAGTGCTACGGAGAGATTCCTATTTATGTTGACATGAAATGAATGATATTAATGCAGTGCATGGATAGGGTAGACATGAAATTTGAAATAGATGGGAAATTTCCAATATTCCGTTTAGTCTAAGAATACCCGGTAGGCCGGAATAATGAAATAAACTAAATTCCGTTGATTCCACAGAATCCCGCGCTAGATCTTGTTGACTCATCGGATAACAAGAAATAACAAGAACAACTCAAACAAAGAGTTTATTCATAGAAAATCATTGAATGATAAATATTGCCTCAAAGGCTACAAAGGACTCAGATTTATACTGACTTATGGCAGATAGACTAGGCAAACTACTCAAACAAGACACACTACTAAACTATGAATAACAAAAAACGGCTCGGATAGGAAAGCCTAAATAACAAAAATACAATCAAAACAAGAAAAGAAAAGAAATTAAAAGTCTCCTAAATTTTGCATTTCCAGAGAACTTCTGCAAAGGCTACCAGGAGATGGTGATGCAAGAGGGTTAAATCTATATGTTTTGTGTATATCAAATAGGAAGAAACAATTAAGTAAACATTTTATAGCTGATGAGATGTAATATAATTATTAATGACTTATCTTAAGTAACCCATGTACATTCACAAAAGCATCTCAAAGACTACATACAACTAAACTAAGATAAGATTGCACAACATAAAGACAAGACTCACCTCTAAAACCAAATTGACTAAGATTTTTACTAGTATCTGCCTTTCTTCATGAATTTAAAGAAATGGCATCATAATATATCGCCAAAATCAACAGTTAATCAGCCTCGGCTCGTGAATACCGGATTATGAGATGAAAAGTTGTTACCATATCAACTCTCACATGAAATGTCATGAGAATTTTGCCATACCCATATTCATGTTAGCTTCTCAACAACACCCATAAGAACATTCATCATTTTCACTTTCCTGAGCCTCAATGTGAGCAAAACAATTTGACAAGCGAACATACACTCAACTCCCAAGGCAAATATCACTGCTGATTCAATCTCCACAAAACTATAAAGAACAGAGCACTAGCAGAGAGTATGTGCAGCTTTCTAATGGTTCACAAAATGCAGAATTCCTACATGGGTGAACTGCGAGTACGAAAACCAGTCACGGCAAAGGGAAGGAGAAATGCAGGAATTGCTACAGCATACATAGGCAAAATCAATTCTGGTCCTCACGCTTGAAGCACTTGACAGTGCACAATATGACTTTTTAAACTGCTTCGGCCAGCTATGCTAGACAATAAATTGGTGAAAAGGGTCCTGAAATGACCTTTTCCGGCAATATTTTCCCAAAGGTGAGGGTTACTCTCCACACGTTTTTCAGGACTAGAAACATCAACCAGACTAATGCTCATGTTATTACGAATGATGCAAAGCTTTCCGTTCAGGGGAACAATTGCAGCAGCCTCCAATGCACGGGAGCTACCTAAATGAAGATTGCTATCCATAAATTTGTTCCATGAATCAGTGGCTTCGTCATAAACCCTAAGTTTGCACCCATCCTGGCAATCCAAAGCATAAAGCCTACCATTTAAAGAAATGCTAGGATTACGCCAACCTGCGACCATACCATCACTAATTGGAGTCCAGGAATTAGTTTCATGATCGTAGGCTTCACTCATGACCTCACGGTGGGACCCTAGGCCTTTTAGAAACCACTTTCCATCATAAACGACTCCTATAAAGGGAACCATAGCTGTGCTCATGTCTGCAATAAAGCTCCATCGATGTTTGTTCGGGTCATAAATTTCAGCAGAGCGGAGAGTCCTTTGAATTCCTTCACATTCCCCACCAGCCACATAGAGACAGTTATTTATGACACAAGAACCAAAGAAATGACGTTTACAAAGCATATTGGGTGCCCTAACCCATTTATTTGTTCGGGCACTATAGAAAATGGCTCGTCTCATAGACCCCCTAATTGGATCCTTTCCTCCAAATAAGTAAAGGTGGCAACCGCTTAGAACAGCACAGCCGAAACCTAGGGCCTCAGAATATTCTTTGGGAACTGGTGGAAGTGGTTGCCACAGCTGATAGACAGGGTCAAAAGCATTCCATGAGATCTTTCCATCACGATCTCGTTTGAAGACATAAACCCACTCTTCGGCCATTCCCAGACTTTTTCTAAGAGAATAGAAGAAGTTTTTAGCTAAGAGGCGGTACCATCTCTTACAAACAAGACGAAGTTTTCGATGTTCAGCACGGGGAACTCGAATCAAACATGCAATGGCTAGATCATCAGGAAGGCCAGGCAGGAGTGGAGGCTGGACTCTGCTCCTCTCCCTGCGCGAGTTTTTGCTTTTGTGTGCATTAGGATTGATATCTGGCTGGATACATATTTTTGATCCCGGGACAAATTTCCTTGCTTCAGCAACAGTTTTTAGTCCAGAATCTACTTTGCAATAGCATGATACAGAATCAACCTGCAAAATTATCCATTTTAGGAAAAAATAAAATAAAATGAGAGACACACCAAACTAATTATAAAGACAACCAAGAAACGCAAGGAGAAGCTAATGGTCATAGTGGATGCATCAAAAATGCGTATAGGCAGCTTTATTAATTGCTTCTACAAACACACTCGTATACAATACCAAGAATCCATGATGTCTAAAAGGAAAAAAAAGATAGAATTACTAGTCTTAGAATCGGGTTAGGCCAAAATATTAAGTCAACAGACTACGACCATATTTTACAATGATACTTGTGAATAACACCCACTGAAGTGTGGGAAATTCTCTCATCTTGCTAAGTTTTAATTAAACAAATGATGAAGAACACAAACTAACTATTAAAGCTAAGGAACATTAAAACTCCTGCCCAAAATCTGAAACTCCGTTTGTGAGAAGTCAAAACTTGCTCGGAAAATATTAAAAAAAAATGCTACTATAACTAATCTGTTACTAAATCCTAACTTTAAAAAGTCCACCTATAAAATGCAGCACTACAAAATGCTGAAATAAGAACATCACGGAACATAACCGAGCACTAAAAACAAACTCAACGTATGTATATACATTCCTTGAACAAATTTCCAAACTCTCCCTAGCAGATGGATAATTTGACCAGAATTTGGGCATCTATAGAAACTCATAAAACTGAAAAACCCAACAAAACAAATTTTGAGAAATTCAAAACCAAAACAATTCCCATCCTAATTTTATCATCAAAACTCCAAAATTATCCTCCAATTGCACAGTTGACTAGCATTTCCCAATTGGGTATTTCCCAAACTCAAAAACAAGAACCAAAAAAATGCAAGAAATCAAAAACTTTCCAATACTTAACAACCTAAGCATCCCCAAATTCCCTCAAAGACTTCACATTTAACACTAAATTCAGCAAATTGATGTCCCTAAAATCTCCTGAAACTCAACAAAATGGCTAAAACAGAAGCAAAAAACCAAGCAAGACTTACCAGTGGAGCTTGAACTCGAAACCCTCTTAGAGGGTTTGGAGATTGTTGTTGTTCCATCCTCAAAGGCAAAAATTCATAGAACCCAGAAACCAAAACAAAGCTTAAAAAGATCCAATCTTCAAGCTTGGATCAAATCTGAGAGATTTGATCCAGCCCACCGGGAAGAAAAATAAAAAAAAGTTTTGTTTTTGTTGCTGCTTGTTGTTAATGAAATTTGTTGTCTTTTGCTTCTTTTAACCTCTGCAATTGCAAACAAAGAAACACCAAAAAGGAGTTACAAAAACAACAAAAATACATAAACTCAAGAGGAAAATAAAAAACACTTTCTTTCACACTCTCTAGACCTCAAATTTTATGTCTTTTTTTTTTTTTGTCTTTCATTCTACTTTACTTCTCTCTCTGTAGTTGACAGAGAGCAACACCTGACTTTTTTTATGTAATGGGTTTTCACCAACTTCTTTAAATTTTCTTGGTTATTTTTATTTAATGTTTGTATTTTTTAATTATTTTTTACAATTTTATATATTTTTAATTAATTAGTTATTTTAGTTTTAGTTTTGATTTTCAACTCTTTCTTATTGGAAAGAGTTATTCATTGTGACATTTATTCATTGTTTACCAATATACATTGGGTCAAACCCCACTTTAAATGATGATGTGAATGAATTAAAATATCATTTCCTGATTTTTATTTTTATTTTTATTTTTCATTTTAATTTTGATTCTGCTTAATTCTAAGATTAAGGTAAAACAAAAATAAGAAAGAAATTATGTTTTTACTGTTAAAAAAAAAAACTTAGAAATAAAAGTTAAACCTTTTTTTTTTATTTTAGTATGAAGGGAGTTTATTTATATCAAATAATTAATTTATACTCAATTAAAAATAAATAAAATAAAATAATATGTTTATGGGAACAAATTTTGTTAGTGAAATTTACAATTTATTTAAGTTTTAAAGATTTTATTTGTGCAAAAATATAAATAATAAATTTTAATATTAGAAATTTATTTGAATATTGAAATCACAATATTTTTAGTTATTTAATTTTATTATATAGATGAAAATTAAACTTATTTTAACATCTTATAAAGAGAAAAAGTCTATAAATAAATATATTACTAATAAAAGCAAAATGATTTTCAATTACTTAATTGAAAATATGTGCTAACAAAGTCATGGAGGAATATGATAATAGCTCATTACAACTACAATTTCCCATATTTATATGGGAAAATCAATCCTAACCCTTGGTTTAAGAATCAACGGCTTGTATGAGCTTAAAGATATTAATATTCAATAAATACAAATTATTTATATAAATTAATGCAGTACAATACAATTAAATAAGTATATATATATATATATATATAATTTTATATTTATTCATTGAATTATATTATGTCACATCAATCTATACAAATGAATTTATATTTCTAATACAATTTATAATTAACATTGCATTATAATTTTTTTTTTATGACTTTTATGTTTGTTTTATCTCATTAATACCCAAAACAAAGATTGAAATTCTACCATCAACTTTCATTAAGATAATTTAACTGCATTTTTGCTCATATTAAATATCATTAATAAATATATACAAAATGAAAAGTAATTATTTACTTTACAATAACAAATTAGACATGCCCATCACATGATCTCTTTGTGCAATAAGCAATTTATAATATCAAAGAAGGCAACAACTTATTGCATCCCAAATTTATCAATTTCTATTTTCCTGAAATGGCAGCCAAAATAAATTGCATCAAGACAAGCTCAACTCCAATATTCATTTGAAAGCATTTCACAATACCAGAAATCCTGCAATAATGATTCTAATCAACCAAAAACATCATACAACATACATGTCAATAACCATTCCTTGTCAAAAGGAATCACATTTGCTTCCATTCATTGTCCAAAAAGACAGAACATTTCCATACCATAAGCATTCAAATTTTTGCCCCTTTGCACCTGCAATAATATGAGATCATTCGAGGAACCAAATGAATAAATAAATAAAGAAAAACCTGAAGGTAGGGCAGAAAAACAGTTCAGCAGGAAAGAAACATTCACTGTCTGAAAAGGATTTGTATTTATTTCAGTCAGTAACCAGTAACCACCAAATTATTACAATAGCCTTTAAACTTTCATTCCATGGAGAATAAAAGACCAGGAGAAAATGGCAAGACCAGACATAGCCTCAGCAATCTGCCCCCAGAAAATGGGTTGAAATTGAACATGCCTATGAGATTTTGAAAAAGAAAGCAGCCGCAAAGAAACTCTCTCCCACTACATATTCTACAACCCATCATCATCATCATCATTGTCATCACCTAAGTAAATTTTTTAACAGCAAAAAGAAAAGAGGATTAAACAAGAAGAGTGTGAAGCAATACCTACTCTGTTAGAAATTTTTTAACCAATACCTAACACAACATTACATAACTCTACTCCTGCAACAACACCAAAACCCAAACCTGCACCCCTTCCTCATGACTGTAATAAACACTTCTAACAATATATAACACAGCTACAACGCTAAAAAAAAAACATCACAACTTTTTTTTTGAAAAAAAAGGGGGCTCCCCCGTAAGAGAAGGAAAAGGTCGGCAACCACTAAGCACTAAGTATGGTAAAATGTGGGATGATATCAATCCCATGCACTGGTCACCCCTGGACCATATCCTCCACTGTAACTACCACCAGATGCTGCCCCATATCCAGCACTGCCGCCGCCTCCACTGTAGTAATCAGAACCACCCCGGCTGAAAGAATTGTCCCTTCGGAAGTCACGGCCACCAAACCGACCTCCACCAGAACGCCGATTCCGCCCACCAAAGGAAGAACGAGCAGCATACCGAGATAGCCAAGCAGGTACTTCTTGATTTGATTCTTGCATTAGTTCAGCTAATGATTTTGCCAATGAGGCATTGTTCTCATTGAAGAAAGCAGTAGCCAACCCTGATTTCCCAGCTCGACCTGTCCTTCCAATACGGTGGACGTAGTCATCAATATCATTAGGAAGATCGAAGTTGACCACATGAGCAACATGCGGGATATCAAGACCACGTGCTGCCACGTCAGTTGCTACTAAGATAGGGGTGTTTCCACTTTTAAATGACCTTAATGCATGCTCCCTTTCCTGAAATATATCAAACAAACAGTTGTTAGCTAAATACTAAAGAAATTGTAAAGCCAAAAAGCACAATTGGAGGGGTGACTGAAATCATGGAAAGAACAAAGATAAGACATGTTGCAAGAACTTGAATAGAGGCATGCAGATTTGGATAAGTCAAGGTTAAATAATTCATATAAGGTAGCAACTCTGCCAACAGTGTTTCACTCATTATAGAATATTCATGAAAATCCTAAGAAATCTAATATGCATGGTTTTCAAGAATCAGTCTGCCATGCATCCAACAGAGTGTATATAACCATCAATTAAGCATACATAACATGAGAAAAGCAAAAAGCCCATCAAAAGCTCTGTGCATCAAACACTTGGTTTTCTTGTTAGATAAGACGCGCACGCAGCAAGCACTTAATAAGCAAACAGCAAGCAACTAAAGAACACAGATTCCACACTTCTCAGGCACTACTTTACAACTATGTGACATGCCAAAAAAAAATATACCGCATGTTAAAAGCCTCCTTAGAGGTCAGAAAATAAATTTAAGACATCTCCTGCAATAATTAAACAAATATAGGACAAAATACCAAAACAAATTATAACACATGTTAAAAGCCGCCTTAAAGGTCCTTGCTCATGAGAATCAAAAGGTAGAGTCAGCGGAAAAACCATACACCTTAAAAGGAACAACGTGTAAAAAAAGCATCAGCAACAAAATTCAAGTATAACTATGATCAATCATAAGAAAAACTTTAGAAATAATGCATATTACTGTTTACTTTATGGAAAATTTTACCAGTTAAAATATCAAGTTGCAACAGCATACACAATATGTAACTCTAACTACAGTAACAGGAAGTTTGTAAGTGACCACTTATAAGTTTTTATATTCATAATGTCTCACATGATGTGGTTTTTTTTGTATGAAATGGGAAAATATAAAATTTCCATAAAAGAGCAATAGCCTCAATTGCCCTATCTTGCCCTGGCATCTTAAGTTTGAAACAATATTTCAACAAATTGGAAAACTCCCCAATCACAGAATTTAGTTATGTGCATAAACCAAAAACACAAGTATGTCATACCTGCTGTGTTCTATCACCATGAATGGTAGTCGCAGGAAAACTGTTAAGACACAACCAACGTTCCAAAGAATCAGCTCCCTTCTTTGTCTCCACAAAAACTAAAGTAAGAGCTTGCTGCACGTTCCAAACCACAAGAGTCATAATTGAATAAGTTCAAATGAAGATTGAGGAACCAATAAGTACTACTAAGTAGTATTTAACAGGTCACTTAAATCATGTGACGAAAAAATCTTCATAAATCATGTGGGGAGGGTATAGAGAGACGTAATATGACTTTCCCTGTAGTACCTTGCCCTGAACACCATTTGCCCTCTGTGCATGAAGAAGGTCCATGAGATGACTTCTTTTGTCAGACTCGTGAACAAATTCAACTCTTTGGACAATCAAATCAGTACTCGAACCCACTCGTCCAACAGCCAAAAAGATGTAATTTGAAAGAAAATCAGAGGCTAGTCTCTGCATGACAACAGGAGCTGAAAGGCATCAGACAGATGTAATTCAAAAAAAAGATTGGTCAAAACAACTACAAAATTTCCAAAGCACTTTCCTTTAAATGTGTATCCGATGTCCATCAAAAACTATATAATTTTCCAACTCTGTTGCAATAATTTTTTTTGAAAAAATCATCAACTGCTACTACTATAAGAATCATCAAAGCATGGAACCTGACCTGAATCTCTTTAGGAAAGGTGGCACTGAAAAGCATAGTCTGTCTTACACCTGGTGGAGGCATGTCCATTTGTTCAACAATTTTTCTTATCTGAGGCTCAAAACCCATATCCAACATCCGATCTGCCTCATCTAGAGCAAGATACCTGATCATTTGCAAAGAAACTCTAGCCCTCTCCAGCAAATCTACCAATCTTCCAGGGGTGGCCACAAGAATATCAACGCCTCTCTCCAGCTCCCGCAGCTGGCCAAACACAATATCATCAATGCAAAGATTAACAAAGAAAACAGAAGGGCAATTTAAATTTTCCAGGTACAAAGTGACAGCAAAACCAACTGAAAATAATTGCAAGTGTGACAAGACATATGTAAGACACATACACAACACGCATGGTTAGTTACTCAATGTAATTATAAGTATTCAAAACATGCATGTTTAAGACAATTGTCAATACCTCAAGAGTAGTCGGCAAGTACAAAAAAAAGGTTTTCATGTCAAGTTATACCCCAATGCATGAAGAATTAATTTCATTAAATTTCACAAAAATCAAAATGCACGGGATACAACATAGAAATTCATAAACAAAATAAAAAAAAAAAAAGAAGTGGAATTTGAATCTAAAAGCAACTGTTATCAGATTTTACAGTTGGCACGTAAAAGCAATAAAACCATCAATTACAAAGTGACAGCAAAACCAAAAGAAAATAATTGCAAGTGTGACAAGACATATGCAAGGCATGTACACAACATGCATAGTTAGTTAGTCAATGTAATTATAAGCATTCAAAACATACATGTTTAAGAAAATCGTCAGTACCTCAAGAGTAGTTGGCAAATACAAAAAAAAAAAAAGTTTTCATGTCAAGTTATACCCCAATGCATGAAGAATTAATTTCACTAAATTTCACAAAAATCAAAATGCATAGGATACAACATAGAAATTCATAAAATAAAATAAAAATAAGGAAACGGAATTTGAATCTAAAAGCACAACTGTTATCAGATTTTACAGTTGGCACATAAAAGCAATAAAACCGTCAATTATAGCACAAACACAAAATACCATAGCAACAGCAAGTAATATAACATAGGCAATTTTCTTTTTGAATAAGAAACTGAAAAACGATAAGAAATAGTGGAGGCATAATTAATATACAGAGGCAGAAATTCAAATAAATAAAGGAAAAAGCCATAACAGTACCTGATGGTTAATTGGTGCTCCTCCATAAGCAACAACCACCTTAACACCTGTTTGATATGAGAACTTCTTAGCTTCATCATGAATCTGCAAAGATAGAATCACGCATCACCATATTTCTTACAATAGCAACAATTTCAAATTATAGAATAGCATATGAACTTCGGACAAACTGAAACTCACTTGTATTGAAAGCTCTCTAGTTGGAGAAAGAATAAGTGCAAGTGGGTAAACCGTCCTTGCCCCACGGACTGGCCTTTGTGGACATTGACCCCGCATGATTCCACTGATAATCGGGAAACAAAAAGCAGCAGTCTTCCCAGAACCAGTCTGGGCACATGCCATCAAGTCACGGTCCCCCAGGGAGATTGGGATGGCATGACGCTGCACAGGTGTGGGCTTCACATATTTGCACCTGCGTATGTTCTGATTGAGTGCCTCACCCAAGTCAACCTCAGCAAAAGTATTCACTGGTGGAGGAACATTATCTCCACTAGTTTCCACCGGGATATCCTCATATGCATCAAAGTTAATGCCAGTATTCTCCGGCTCATTAAATGCCTGCTCTGCATCATCGTCATCATCTCCAAAAGGGTTCATTTCCCGCCCTCGTCCACGGTCCCACCCACCACTTCTACCACCCCATCCACCAGCACGTACAGCACCACGGCCGGATCCAGATCGGTTATAGTCATTTCTAGGACCAACCCATCGGGACCCACCACCATACCCAGGCCGATCGTTACTTGAGACAGGTCCATTGTATGCAGGTGCAGGAGGGTCTGATGAGGCTGGGCGATTTCGGAGATGGGGAGGAACGTATGCAGCTCGTGCAGGAGCTGAAGTGTTATCAACAGCACCATTGCTAGCAGAAAAACTGGTAGTTATATTCTCAGCTGCAGAGTTGGCAGCCAAATCAGCCCATGAAGTTCTCGTATTCATCACAATCCACTCTTTTTCCTTCTTCTTTCCACAAGAATGAACAAATTCTACCACAGAAATCTAAATTTGAAAATCCCTTCTGCCTAAGCACTTCAAATTCCACACAACTTCAGAATTAGATAGACCCAACGATTGTTTTGATTAGTTTCTCTTTATGCAGTAACAGTAGTTCAATTTAGCACTCAAATTAAAAACCCTGATAAACCAAACAAATGAGGAAAAAAAAGGGTAAAAATCCCGAACTTATACACTATATATTCTCAGTATCAATAAAATACATAACAACAATGTGAACAACAAATGCCAGAAATTCAACTATAAATACTATATACTCCTTTAATAATCCAACTATACCCCAAATCAAAACCTTCAGGCGATACCACCCTGAAAAAATCCAAATAAAAGAGCTTACTTTACACATATAAACAAGCCAAACCGCCAAACAACATAAATCAAATCCTGATCTGATCAGGCAACAAATCTATACAAATTGCAACTACAACAACAAAAAAAGAAGGAAAAGGCCAATGTAAAAAACCAAATACCTGAGTTTTGTCTCTTAGAACTGGAAAACAAAAAGTTAATGGTTCAAAATACCCAAAAAAGCAAAAAGACCCCAGAACAAAAATACTTCGTTACTACCCATCTCAAGTTAAAAAAAAAAAAAAAAAAAAATCCTCTTTCTCTAGGCAACCAACCGCGTCCCAAAATTCCCAAAAATCAACACAACAGGAAAATAAATTCAAAAAAATCTAACTTATTACAACCATGGAACAGAACCTACCAACCAAAATCAAAATGCAACAACTGGAACAGCAAAACAAGAAGCAAATATCCACAGAACCCACACATTTTCATACGCAAACAATGAGAGATCAATACATTTACAGAAACATATGTACAGAAGACGAAACCTGTTCGATTGAAACGAAACCCTAGAATTGTCGGAGAAGAAGAAGAAGATAAGAAAGTATTGGAGATCCAGGAGGAAGAAAGTAACCCTAAATATGCAGTGAGAGAGAGAGATGCTATAGAACACAAATATCTTCTCTTTAATAATATTGCATTCATTTTTTCCATTTTTTTATTTGGGATATTAACATCAAGGTCCCATATTTTTATCTTATCTCAAATAAAGATGAAATTTTTTATTTATTATCAAATAAATCCCTCATACTCCTATCAAAATAACCAATGTCTACTCATTTGTATAATTGAATTTTAACCATTATGCACATAATAGTAAAATAAAGTCTAAAATAAGGTGATTAAAACAAAAATATTAAGTAAAATTATATCTTATACATATATATATATATATATTTAAAAATCTCTTACACTGTTATAATAAGAGATGTGCATATAAATGATGCGATACACTCATATTTATTTTCTATAAGACTTTCTTATAATTGTTCTATGTGTTTTAATATTTTTTTTCTCTCGCACTAATATAATTAATTAATTTTAAAATATATATATATGTATATATGGCAAAATTTTATTCATTGGACAAGTAAATAATAAAGTATGCTCGTTCCATTTAAAACTTCGACTCAATAAAATGGTCAAATAAAAAGTATATAAATTAATATTGAAGGATGTTTTAATCATTTAAGTAGTTAATTGATACAAATAAAAATTATATTTATTTATAAAATTTTCAAAATATAAGGATCCGAATGTTGTTATTATTATTATTATTATTATTTTGCTTTTTTAAAACTTCTAAAAGAAGTCTTCAAATTTTTGGTCGTCGGCCATTTAGAAAAAGGGTAAAAGCAAAATTGAGCGAGCCAAGACCGCATAAGTTGCGGCTGGCATAACTGTGTAAACGAGCGGTCTTAAAGTGCTCGAAATGGGCCTGGGCTTAAGAAAATAAAAAGCCCAAAATTAGTAATACTAATTATTATTATTGTTTTATATAATATTCAATGAAAAATTGTTTAATTATGAGTAATTTTAAAAAATAAAATTCTTTTAAATTTATGGTAAAGTTTATTTGTGAGATATTTGGTTGTTATTTTTTTAAAAATATGACTCATAGTTTAAAATTTTGTTTAGATTAATAACAAAATCTACATGCACTGTTCAATAATCGTTTATAAATTAGATAACATGAAACTATATGAATGTCGGATATTAAACGTGTCATTTCTATTAGTGTCTAAATTCAAATTTCTTTATACAATAGTTGTACATTTTAGTATCACTTTAGCACTGATCAATATGTGACATTATTAAAAGAATTGTAACACATATTATGATGTATAAATGTATCATATAATATTGCTCGACTAATTTATAATTTTACTCGTGAAGTATTATAAAGTTATATTTATTATTTAATGAGTGAAGTCTACCTTTCATTTAAGGGTGAATATTTTTGAATTGAACTAATGATTTAGATTGATTTGAAAAGTTATTGGTTCGATTATGTTTGGTCCAAATCGAAAAAATCGAACTGATTCAATTATTTTTAAATTTATTTATTATTTTTATCAATAAATAATATCTCATTTAAATTTAATTAATATAAAATTTCAGAAAATAATTTTAATTTTACTTTTTGAGTTTAGAATTAATAAAATCAAAATATAATTTTCATTTTTTTAGTTATTTCAAATTGATGAACCGAACTTAATTGAATTGATACTTGTCAAATTTAGATTAATTTAAGTCAAATCAAAACTGATAATTTTGTAAGCCCTACTATGATTTATGTATATATATACAATTACATTTTTTAAAATTAATAAATATATATTTGTCTTAATTAAAAATTAAAAGAAATCCCTAATTTTTAAAGCATCCAACATGTACCATATGTTATATTTGAGGCCAATTGTAAGAATTTCGAAAAAAAAAAATGTCTCTGACTCTTATTTGTATATCTCACTGACGCAAATGGATGAAAATTTGGTTTCATTATGTTTTAAAGAATTAAAGCAAACTAAAAATATCATAATCAGAGGTATTA
>JAXCLQ010070787.1:1303-13625 GCA_035584115.1 Cedrela odorata
TATATATATATATATATATTTTACAACAATTTTTTCCCATTCTTTTCCCCACCCATTTAAACCATTATATGCACGTTAACACAATATCCATTTCTAATTTTCTAATTACAAATTAACGTAAATAATATAAATTTTACTAATATTCTATACATGCTAAGCACATAATAATAAAATTCCAAATGAGTGAAATTAGAAAAACTTTACCAAATTTTCCTTTCTTTTTTTTTTTTTCTCATTTTCTCTCTTTTCCTTTTCTTCAATTCTTTTCTTCTTTCCTTTTTTTTCTTTTCTTCCTTTCCTTCTTCTCCCTCACTATTTCCTCTTCTTTCTTTTTTTTTTTCTCCTTTTCTTTTCTCTCTTGCATATGTTCTCTTCCTTGTCTTTTCAAATTGAAAACATCAAATATAGTATATTTTAATTAAGTTTATAAATGGATGGTGTGGATCAATTTAAACCAATCCAAGGGCTCAATTTATGCCTCTACATTCTCCACTTATCTTGGCTCATATTCATCCATATCTAAAACCATAAAACATGTCCAAAATGGTGCCAAGTGGATGGATGAGATTAAAGCAAATGGATGAGCAATAGTTCATGATGATTTAAATGAGCCAAATTTAGGTTTGGGCCTAACTATTCGTTAAGATTAAATGATACATGAATGGGCCTAATTTATGTTTAGGCCTAACTATTCATTACTCAAAATTAGAATTTAACTCAAACACTATTTCTTAGCCCAAAGTCTAACTATAACCCAAATTTCATGAAATTAAATTTGGGTCTAAACAAATAACACCATTTTGGGCCCAAATTCCAATTACTAACCCAAAATTTCAAGTTACATGAAATTATAATTAAATAATTACACAAAATTATACAATTGAAGTTTTTAAATACTGTGGGTGTTACAATTCTCCCCTCCTTACAAAAATTTCGTCCTTAAAATTTAGTAAGTATCTTGTTCTTCATTGGAAAAGGTAAGGATATTTTTCTTAAATCTCTGCCTTTTATTCCTAAGTGACTTTTTTTATAACATGATTCCTCCAAAGCATTTTACTAAGAGAATCTTCCTATAGTATAATTATTGATTTTATGGTCTAAAACCTGAACGGGAATTGGAGCCGAAAAAAAAAGGTATCCTGTTAAACAGGATAGGTTCTGATTCCAAAATTTAGGAACCGAATATTTAGTTTAAGTTTTAGTTTTGAATGAAACCGAAACCAATACCGATTTTGCACACCCCTAAATTTTTGGATGCGAAACAGCTAAGTCTACTTAAAACATGTTAGAAGTCACCCATGAGGGGACAAATAGAGTTAAAGATTCAAAAATTAGTATGCTAGTTCGTGATTATGAATTATTCAAAATGAAGCCACATAAAAACATAAAAGATATGTTCACTTGTTTTACTGATATTACCAATGAGCTAAAAGCTCTTGGTAGATCTTATTTCAAAGCAGATATTGTGATGAAAATCCTAAAGAGTCTGTCTAGAAGTTGGAAAGCAAAAGTGACAACCATTAAAGAAACAAATGACTTGAGAACCTTGCCACTTGAAGAGCTTCTCGGATCATTTAGGACTTATAAACTAGAAGGTAGATGAAATGAGGACGAAGATAGATAAAAAGGAAGGAAGAACGTTACCTTAAAGAGTACTAAAAATGAAGAAGAAGAAGAAGATGAATGTGAAGAAGAAGATGAAAGTGAAGAAGAATCCGATGAGGATGAGTTTTTTCTTATGGCCAAAAAACTGAAGAAATACTTCAACAAAGAAAGGCCTAAAGAAAGAAATTAGAGAAGAAGAGACTATCCAAAAAAATGAAAAATTCAAGAGGAATAACGAAAATGAGAAAGAGAGGGAAATCATTTGCTATAAATGCAAGAAACCAGGGTATACATGACTTGAATGCCTACTAAGGAAAGATAAAAATAACAAAAAGAAAAAGAAAGCTATGGAAGTCATATGAGATAACTCATTTCGTGAAGAAAGCATTTCTTTATAAAAAAATGAGCAAACAAATTTCTGTCTCATAGGAAAACAAGAAGATAAGGTAATTTCCTTAGCTCAAGCTCTTCCTATTATGATACATACTCAAGTAATGATAATGAGATCTATTGCATGAAGACTTAGCTGCACTATACGAAGAAATTAGAGATGATTTTCAAGACTTGTATGTAAAACATAAAGAAATGAAGAAAAAGAATTATATGCCCTCAAAAGAAAATGATTTATTAAAATCAAAAGTTTAAGAACTTTAAATGAAAAATTGAACTATTAAGAGATGAAAACAAAGCCTTGAGTGATGAGATAGTCTCCCTTAAAGGAATGTTAGCTAAATTCACACAAGGAAAAGAATCCTTAGACAAACTCTTAGCTAGCCAAAGATTAATATTTAATAAAGCTGGGTTTGACTACAAACAAAGGATGAAACAAAATGCTTATGCTAACTATTTCATAAAATCCTCTAAACAAATGACACATTTTGTTACTTGTCATTATTGCAATAGAAAATGTCATTATAGTAACACATGATCCTAAAATGGCGTGGGTTTCTAAAGGCACAAAACTAAAAGAAATCATGCATGCTAAATGGCCAAGACTTTCTAGGGTAAAACTAATGTTTACGAACCCAAAGTCACTTATATACCAAAATAAATTTGTCTATTTTGAAGGGACTTCATGTGAAGAGCAACAAGTACAAGAAAATATAGTTCCTAGATAGTGGTTGCTCAAGATACATGATGGGAAACAAAAGGCTATTTCTCTACCTAAAGAAAGAGGAAAGAAAAGACAAGATTTTTGGAGACAATAGTTGAGGCAAAGTGAAAGATATTAGAACCATTGTCATAAACTCGATTTTAATTAAAGATGTTTTGTATGAAGGCCTAAAATATAACTTGCTTAGCATTAGCTAATTGTGTGGTTATGGTTACAAAGTTGTGTTTCTTAAAAATGGATGTGAAGTGTTAGATGAACATGCTAATAAACTATTCTATGCACTTAGAAATAATGACATGTATATCATAAGACTAGAAAACTTAAATGATATTTGTTTGCAAGTTATATATTATAATTTTTGGAAATGACATAGAAGGTTAAGACATTGTAGCATAGATCTCTTACAAAAATTAGCTAAACAAGGCTTATTATGAGACCTTCTGAATTTAAATTTCTCAAAAGATAAAATGTATGCAGTCCTTGTCAACTAGGAAAATAAGTTAAAATATCCTTTAAATCAAAGAACCTAGTTTCCAAACAAGACCTTTAAAACTTTTTCATATGGATCTTTTTATACTAAATAGAGTTGCTTCCTTAGGAGAAAAACTTTATACATATGTAATTGTTAATAATTATTCTAGATTTACATGGATATTCTTCTTAGAAAGCAAAAGTAATACTTTTGAAACATTTAAAATATTCTCAAAGAAAATTCAAAACGAAATAAATTACAAAATTGTAAAGATTATGAGTGATTAATGTGGGGAGTTTGTGAATAAAAATTTTGAAAATCTTTGTGATGAGAATGGATAATCTCATAACTTTTCTGCAGCTAGAGCCCTACAACAAAATGGAGTTGCTGAAGGAAAGAATAAAACCTTATAAAAAAGTGGATAGAACCATACTTAGTGAGTATAACTTACCATAATACTTTTTGGCTGAAGCTATAAGCATTGCATATCATATAACAAATAGGGTTCTAATAAGAAAAATCTTAAATAAGACTCCATATGAACTCATCTTCTAAAGGAAACCTAAAATTAAATACTTTAGAGTTTTTGGATGCAATTGCTATATTCTTAATACTAAGGACAATCTTAGAAAATTTGAGCCCAAATCCGACCTTTAAATATTTTTGGGGCATTCCTCTAAAAGTAAAGCCTATAGTGTCTTCAATAGAAGAACTCAAGTCATGAAAGAAACTGTAAATGTCACATTTGATGAATTTGATCTTAACTTGGCTAAGTTAATTGTTAAAGAAAAAATAAGGAATTAGAGATTGTAGAGAAATTAGAAAACTTAAACTTAAAAGATACATCTATAGAAAAAGGAAAATGAATTATAGAAGAAGAGGAAGCCACTAGAGAACTTCCTGAGGCATGAAAGTTTGTATATAGCCATCCAAAAGAGTTAATTATTGGAGATCCCTCACAAGAGGTCAAAACTAAAAGGACAAGAGAAATTAATAAAAACTTAGATGAGGTTCAAAATCTAGCATTTGTCTCTCAAATTAAATCAAAACATATTGAAGAAGCTCTAGAGGATAAAAATTGATTAATAGCCATACAAGAGAGGTTGAACCAATTTCAAAGGAATGAAGTTTGGACTTTAGTACCTAAATTTAATGATTATCCAACCATTGATACTAAGTGAGTATTTAGAAATAAGCTTGATGAGAATAAAATATTTAGAGAAATAAGGCTAGGCTAGTCGCACAAGAGTATAGTCAAAAAAATGGAATAGACTATGATAAGACTTATACACGCGTAGTTAAATTAGAGGCCATTAAAATGTTCTTAGCCTTTGCATGTTTCAAAATTTTCAAACTCTATCAAATGGATGTCAAAAGTGCATTTCTAAATGGTTTTATAAATGAAAAAGTTCATGTAAAACAACCTCCCGAGTTTAAAAACTATAAATTTCCAAATTATGTTTACAAACTCACTAAGGCACTTTATGGTCTAAAACAAGTATCTAAAACTTGATATGAAAAACTTAGAAAATTTTTATTATAACATAATTTGTAAGGCGGGTGTTGACACTACACTTTTTATTAAAACAAAAAAAATGATATTAAAATTTAGTAGTTCAAATTTATGTTGATGACATCATTTTTGGAAATACAAATGAGTTCTTGTGTATTAAATTTTCAAACCTTATGAAAAGAAAATTTAAAATGAGTATAATGGGAGAACTTAGTGAAGTTTTACTAAAACATAATTTTGTAAGGGGGGTGTTAACACTACACTTTTTATTAAAACAAAAAAAAAAAGATAATATTTTACTAGTTCAAATTTATATTGAGGACATCATTTTTGGAAACACAAATGAGTCATTATGCATTGAACTTTCAAATCTTATAAAAAGAGAATTTGAAATGAGTATGATGGGAGAATTAAATTTCTTTTTGAGACTTCAAATTAAACAAACAAACGATGAAATTTATATCTCCCATTTAAAATACATCAAAGAACTATTAAGAAAATTTGACATGATAGAGGATAAATCTATTCAAACTCTTATGAACACTTCACCTCCTTAGACAAAGATAAAATAGAAAAGAATGTTGATCAAAAATTATATAGAAGCATAATAAATTCTTTACTTTATTTGACCACCTCTAGATTCGACATTCTACACGTGGTATGTGTTTATATTAGGTTTCAATTTAATCATAAAGAATCATACCTTATAGGTGTAAAACAAATTTTTAGATATCTAAGAGCTATACCTAACTTAGTATTATTCTATCTAAATGATGGTTTCTCGTTAAACCATGATACTAGTACATTTTCAAGAAAGTATGTATCTGTAGGTAGTTGTTATGCACAACTTTTATGGATCAAACATCAATTGCTAAATTATGGATTGGACCTTAGTCAAATTCCCATTCTATATGATAATACGAGTGCAATTAAATTGACTAAGAATCATGTGTATCACTCTAAAAGCAAACACATAGAAATTCATCACCATTTCATTAGAGATCATGTTTGTAAAAGGAATGTGTGGTTAAAGTATGTTAACACAAATCATCAATTAGCTGACATTTTCACTAAGCCACTTGATAGGGATCGTTTCTATGCCATTAGAAATGAATTAGGAATTATGAAAATTGATTGAATCATGATTGAATGTGTTTGTACTTGACAGTATGTTTAATTCTGATTCTAGACACATTCGAATTGATATCTTGTTCCAAAGATACCTTATAAAAGGATTGATACGCTCATATAAACGTATCAACACCTGAATTGAGATGGACTTAATATCGATATATCAAAAGAGATCATATAAACGTATCAACGCCTAAATTGAGATGGACTTAATATCGATATATCAAAAGAGATGTATCGACACCAGAAATAAATTCCATAATGTATCGATACCTTAGTTTGAAATAATTACACAATTAATGAGGCGTTCACGTGTTTCTCAAAAAATCAAGTCTTTGAAACCGCTTCAAAAACTAAATGCGTATCAATAAGATTGACATAAATATTGATACCCTTTCGTCTTCTTTCTAGCATATATCGATACTCTTCACATTTTGAACAAAAGTATTGATATCTCATTAAGACAAATTGATACATCAATTTTGAGATCTATAAAATCAATATTTTTACGCAATTTCACGCCTAAAAATGGCAAGATATGAAAATCTTTGAAAACATTCCTTTCTTTCTCTAATCAAACACCCATATTTTTGCTTTGACCGTAAAATTGCAACCAAAAATTCAAATGCCTAAGTTTTTGGTCAATCAAATTCGAGTTAAACGGTTGATTACAAGGCCAGAATCTGCTCCCTTGTGGAATAAAACTGGTTGCCACACATCTTTGTCTACAGTAGAATGAAATGAAATAGCACTTGACAGAAAGCTGGAAACATTCATCTGATTCATTCATCTTCCAAGATTACTAATACTCTTCACAAAAACATAGAATTAAAAGGCTAAACCCCTGCAGTAATTACCAGATTTTTCATTAAAATATCAAAGAGATATGGAAAGAAACTTTTATACACCTCTACTTAAATTGACACAATATCTGTTCTACACATAATAGTAACTAATTTAGTGCAAGGTCAGTTCTTAAATAGAAATGTAAGTCTGCAAATCAATCTCTACAACTAAATCTATAATGTAACTCGGTATAAAAATGAGTCTGACTCTTTGTTTTTGCAATAGTCCCAAACAGAAGCCTCACTTAATCTTCTTTCTCTCTGGAGGTATATTCATCGGTTTGAGCCCTGGAGACAGTGGGCCGAGCATGGTCACCCTCGTCAGAAGTGCCAACCCCAAGAGGTTCTTCATCCTCTTTACCAATGGTTCTTATAAGCATCAGCATTGCAACTAAAAATACAATGATGTACACAGTTCTAATGCCAATAAGAGAATTGACATAACCCATAAATGATGGACCAGAAATCTTTTTCTGTTCTGTCCGTCCTTCTCTATATCCTTCGAGGAATCGTGAGATTTGAGAACCCTGGTCTTCCTCATCAATGCTTTCTGAACCAATAACCTGTTGTAAGAATTGTTAGAGAAAATAAAATCTTGTATTGATTGTGAATTATAATAAGTACAGAGTTCTTATTTAGGAACAAAAGAGAAATCAAAACAAACTATGAGTACCATTACTACTTTGATAAAAAATCATACCCTAATAAGAATAGACATAATAATAATAATAAGACAACTTAATAAGTTATTTCCTTATTTTAACTCTTAACACTCCCCCTCAACTGAGGGATGTGGTCATAGAAGCAAATCTTGAGCTCGTAAACTTGAGAATTTGAATGTGCTTGAGAAGAAAATGGGAGTCCCTTCTTGAGGTTGTAAATACGAGAGTGAAGAAAATCCAAGAGGCTTAGGAAATATTGAGAGTGAACAAAATCTGAGAGGCTTAAGAAAGCCTAAGACCAAAACCAAAAAGATCAAAAGAGCATAGGAAACCAAGAGGCCCAAAAAGAGCCAGAGAGGCTTAAAAGCTTAAAGCAAGAGATGCTTAAAGAGAATGAAACCAATGAGGTTTAAAAAAACCTAGGTAGAGAGGTTTAAAAAAAACTTAGAGCATCTAGATGATAAAATTTATGGGATGAGGATGAAAAAATCTCAAAGGACAGATTATAAAATTTTCAAAACTTAAATTTAAAAATAATTATTTTAAACTAATGGGGCCGACTGAAATTAGACAAATAAACTGTTGAAGCTGTCTGAAATTTCATAGATATAGTCCAAATGAAATTGAGCAAAGAAGATCTGGGACGGCCAATTGTGAGACAAACCAAAACCTGATTTTGTGGTTTGCGAGTGCAGAGAGCTGGGCAAATGGGAGAGTCAAGATCACAACCAAGACGACATGTTAGTGAAGATTATAATGGAACTAGTGGTGAAGGATGACTTGTCAGCGTTGTGGATCGACAGAGATCGAGAGATCACGAACTAAGTTGGTCTTCGCGGGCACAACTTGTGGCTTAAAACAAGATATAAAGATGACAAAAAGAATAGTCGGCATGTGTTGAGCTTGATGGCACCTCGGTGGTAGAGCAATCAGACCCCACAGGAGGCGGTGCGTGAGGTGCACATACAGTCAATTTGGGTGGCACGTGTTCCACACGCGCAGACAGAGAAGCCAGAAAAAATCAGAAACCAAAGAGGAATAAAAAAGCCTCAAAGAAAAGTAGGTAGGCTAAGGCAGTAGGTTAGGAGACATAGTAGGTTAGGGCTGCAAAATGAAAAACCTTAGATTACGGGTTTAGGTTTGGGTAGCACTTAGGCTGACAGTAGGTTAGGGCAGTGCAGCGGAAAAAGAAAAGATAACATGTTTATATGCTAGAGCAGGGCAGCGCGTGCACACGCTGAACAGAGAAAATCAAAAAAGGCCAAACACGAGAATCTTCAACTAGGCTCTGATACCATGTTAGAGAAAATAAAATATTGTATTGATTGTAAATTATAATAAGTACAAAGTACATATATAGGAACAAAAGAGAAACTAAAACAAACTACGAATACCAATACTACTATAATAAAAAATCATTCCCTAATAAGACTAGATATAATAATAAGAAAACTTAACGAGATTAAAGTTATTCCTTATTTTAACTCTAACAAGAATAACAGTACATCAGAGCATATTCTGTTCTTATTACACAAGAACAAGACTTCGAAGCATTAAAAAAAAGTGTTTTGTTTATTCATCATAAATAGCACAATTCATCAAACAAAAATTATCTAGAAGGAGACTAGCTCACTTGCAAAGCATGTCTAGACTCTAGATTGCACACAATCCATAAGTTAATGAGCATTTACATTATACTTCAGAATTGCTTTTTGTCATCATGAGAGGACAGGGATCTAAACCCACTAACACAAGGGAAGCAGGAATTTAAGAGATGAGAGTAGGATCTCCTCATGTTATGTGCTATTATACCAAGTGAACCTCTACTGGACCAAGAGAAAAAAATGTACAACATAGCAACTGTGCTTCACATGTGACTAGACAATTCCTTTTCTAGGAGGATTTTCTCTCTATTCTATCACTATGTTGGAGGATTCTCTCTCTATTCTATCATTATATTAGTGGATCTTTCAGAAAAGGAATGCTCAAAACACAAGTTCTATTTCTTTTATTATTATTATTTTATTTTAGAGAAAGCATAAATATAACCATCAGAAACTTGGAGTATCGAAGTTAGCATGAAGAACCAAATTCATAAAAATAAATACTTACTGTTAAGTACTCCACGTCTCCATCCCAAATGACATCCTCGGCAATTTTGTCTTCTTATTCGTCTCAAATGTATCAACAAAATCTTCCCACTGTTTAATCCCAACATAACCAAAAACCAAGTCACGATTTGCAGATGCAGCAGCCTTCAGTAACTTGACCAATTTCTGTGACTTCTCTTCAGTTTCATCCTCCACAATTGAGAGAACAATCTTCCTTTTATCATCCTTCAAGACCTTCAGGGTGTCATGGTTTATAGGCACAGCCAGAGGAAGGAAATTTTGTTTTATAAAGTCCTCCAAAAATCCCTCTGCATATTTAGAACAGGAAGTTGAGAGTGTTTTTGCATGATGAAGCCAATAAGAGTTTGAAAATGAACAAAAATCAAAGTACTAATTTTCGACTATACTTTGATAAGAGTGGTAAAATTCATAAAATACATAACAAATGTTGATTTACCATTATATACAGAACAATCTAAACAAGATTGAGGTAGTTAAGTGCATCATTGACAATGCCTAAACCATTCTTGTTTAGTGAAAACATTGAAGTCAGATGATTAGATTCATTTAGGTAGTAAACAAGAAGAGGAAAGTTAATAATTGAATCAATGGACAGAGAGTGCATAGAGTATCTTAACTCAAATTATTTTTCTAGTTGAATCAATGGACGGAGAGTGCGTATTTTTCTCAACAGATATACCGGAGAAAATTGACCAAATATATTAATTTTGCAGACTATGGTCACAACACCAATATACATGGTAAGCAATCAGGTGTCATTGAAAGCTCCCGGGTTTTTCAGTCAAAAAAGGATTTCTGATGGGACAGTGGCTTGTTGTCCACATCTCATTTAACTTTTTAGGGAAATTCTTAAGTTACCTCGTGCATACAAAAAAGACGAGACAATCAGGTCAAACATTTTTTGCCTACAAATAATCTTCCACTAAACCAACTGGAGGCTATACACAAATCAAGATCCATTAAAACAAAGAGCTATGGAACTATGAACACAAATTTACCAGATGAACAAGGCTTGAGAATATGAATGCAAACTAACCTTCAAAGGGGCCATAAAAAATGCTGCGCTCATTGTAAGTTGGCTGAAGTGCAACCAAGGCCGGAACTTTGTCAAAATCATACAACACCATGACATCCTCAGAGAAATCCTTAGCCACAGAAAACCACGCCTTTGTCTTATACTTTAAGGCTAAGTTGGATATGACTGATCCATTCAAGCCAAAACCAATAAATATAGGAAAGAAAGTATGGGCATTTTCGACAAATTCAGTAATGGCAGCATCTGAATTAAGAATGGAGACATCAGGAGCAACAAACTTCTTCAGATAACGGAGAAGTAATTCTGCTTTTCTCGGTCCATAATACTCTGTGGCAATGCCATGCACATAGATCTTCAGGGTAGGAAATGCACTATATCAAACAAACACGAAGAAAAAAAAAAAGATTACTCATGAATTACAATTCCAACACAAACGTAAGGATAATTCATTCACCTTGGTTAAGGTTATATTAAAATATAGGCACATCCCACTGGTTTGATTTTTGTTAATAACCCAACTGACAAGAGTTGTTTCTAATAAAGATTACAAAACTTTTAAAAGCTTTTTGTCAAATTTTAGAGAAGGTTTAACGAATTCCGAAACCAACAAACATTTCAACTAATCCTCAAGGAAAGGACAAATCAACTCTACATTTTATCCAATAAACATATTGTTACATAGTGGCTAGGCTAATAGAAGCACATACTCAATATCATGTCTACGAGCAAGACGGCTATACTTGTCAGCATCTACTTTTGCTACAACAATCGGCTCTTTCAATGCAGCAAGAACAGGAGCAGCTTCATCCAGCTACAAAAACCAATAATATTCAATACTCATGTCATTATGATTATCTCTTCTCGTCAAAGAAAATGATAGAATCAATATTCATCAAACAATTCCCAAAAAGGTAAGCCAGGGTATGAAATAGATAAGTTAGTAAAGTAGAAACACTGATCAGAGATTAAATATCGAAAATAACGACTTCGTTGAATCAATCATTAATTAGAATTGAAAGATTGATTTGGATTGGATTGGACCTGAGGAGCAAGGCGCTTGCAGTGGCCGCACCAGGGAGCGTAAAAATCGACCAAAATGTAGTCGAATGATGAAATTGCGGAATCGAAGTTGGATTCGTCGAGCTCCAAAACTTTGCCATCGATTTTGAATTTGGTTACTTCTTGAGAAGAGGATCCGGCCAACAACAGCAAGATCCAAACTATACCTGTAATCATCTCTCGCATCTTCGATACTGTTTGGCAATTGCAGCGATTTTTTATTTTCCAGAGAGATCAGATCATGTGCTTCCGCAGTGCACTATTTTGCTGAAAAATAATGATATGCTATAAATAAAAAAATTAATATTTTAAAATTTTTTAAAACTGTCAACATTATTATTATTATTATTTAAATTTTATGAGTAGTATATTTTAAACAATAGTTTGCATATTATTTTTTTATATATAAATAATAATTAAAAATTGTTTTCAACTTTATAATTAAAAAATATAAACTGTATTTTCTCCTATTTTATCAATCACTTAAAAAAAAATACTGACTGAACAAGTATTTTAATAGTAAAATTATATAAAGGTGGTCATTCAAGTTGGCTTGTTGTTTAATATTAAATAAAAATATAATAATATTTTAATAAATACAAATACAATTTAATTATTAATTATATTAAAATTTTCAAAAATTAGCGTGAAAAAGATTATTGACAAGTTAAATAAGTCATTAAAATTTATAAATTTAAATAAATTTTGTAAACTATTAACAATTTTTAAATTTAGAAATTATTATCTCAATAT
>JAXCLQ010070788.1:0-13619 GCA_035584115.1 Cedrela odorata
TAGTTGTTTGAAATGTATAAATGTTGTGAATGGTGTATACATATGTGTGTGTGTGTGTGTGTGTGTGTGTGTGTGTGCATGATGATGTTAAAGGAGGTGGATTTGGTGTAAATTATGGGTGATAATGTTGAAATTGTAGGTTGTAAGTAGAAAATGGTAGGTGGTAGACAATTTGTGTTGGAAAGGTTTGAGTTAAGGACGTGTTTAGTTGCTAAAATTGGTAAGTTTAAGGTGTATTTATATGTTGTGTGGTGGTTGAATAGTGATTGAATGAGAAACATTAGGTGTAAAGTGTTGGTTGTAATAATGTGTGGGGTTGCGAAAACGGAGGCGTAACCATGCGAAAAGTAGGTGGTTGTCGTATGCTTCCATATGCGTGTTTTGAGGCCGGAAAAATGAAGGAATTTGGTGTGTTGGGTTATAAGTTTGGTGGTCAAAAAGTGTTAAAAATATAAGGCCAAAATTGTGTATAGGTAGATTTTATCGATTGTTAGAAACTCCAAGTAGGGCTCGAAAAAATAAAAACTAAGCGAGTTTCAGACCTATAATTAATGTGGCATAAATTTCTAAGGAAACTAGACATATAAAAGCATAACATATCTGAAAACTATCTCGTTTCATAAAGATACGAGATCGTAGGAAATTTTGGAATAAAACTGCTCTGTGATTGCATGCACCTTGTTTTGTTTTTGCGTTGAGTGTTGAAAATTGCTTATAAGTTGAACATATGAATTGAGATTTGAATCCATAAAAAGTCACAAAAATTAGACTCATAATAGAATATGTTATCAAAAAACTAAGTCGAAATAGGTTACCGATTGGACATCGTACAAGTTTATTAGAAGCGTAAGATGTGCCATGTGTAATGAAGTGTCTCTAGAATAAATTCAGAATATATTAATGTTTTATTTAAGTGGTAAGTTTAGGCACAATACAATTGTTTATTTATTATATAGATATATTATATTAAATCCTAATGAAGAATCATTTATTGTAGATTGACAACTCGAGCGTTCAAAGCCAATGTTTTGAATAGGACATCTTAGCGCTTATCGGGTGAGTAGATGGATATGTTTTCAAGATTTTAAATAAATAAGTTACATTTTTAATTGATTATTAATTTATGAAATGCTTAAATGGTAAATTGTTTTATTAACTTAGGAAATTTAAATGTATTTTGAATATAGATTTATTATGTTTTGAGTAAGGGTAATTGAATAAAATATTTTTGAAAGTTTATGAAGGTTTTTCAAGAATGAGTTAATGTGTGATATTTGAATGTTTTGATTATGCAATTTATGTTTATGATGAAAAATGTTTTATGGATTGTATGTGTTGAAATTGTTGGTTGTGAGTGTTGAATGTGTGTGCGTCCATGCACAGATAAATTACATGACTTTATAGGGATGGACCAATATGGGAGAGACTTCTCTCTATAATAAAGTTAAGAGGGATGGACTAGTATGGGTGAGACTTCTGTCTATAATAAAGTTTAAAAGGATAGACCAGTATGGGTGAGACTTCCCTCTTAATAAATTTCAGAGGGACAGACCAAAATGGTTGAGGCTTCCCTCTGAAATTAAGTTTGAGGGTCGGACCAATATAGGTGAGGCTTACCTTGGAGATTGAGCCAAAAAGGGATGAATTGTAATGGGAGAACTTTCCTTTGAAATAAAATTATTATACATTTTTTGTTTAATTTCAAGTAAACAATTTAAAATTCATATTTTAATGTGAAACTTTTGTTATCATGTTGATTGGTTTTGGGAAAGTGTTTTAAATTGCTATAACTAAATTTGTATGTAGTTCGTTAAAAATGTGATACCCTTACTCATATTTTTATTAATTTCAAATTATGTTTATCCATTTATTCATTGCGTTGTACTAACATTTTATTTTTTAAAAAATATTTTTTGATTAGACAAATAGCAAGGAGGTTGAGAGTCCACTCCCCTGATCAAATTTTGCTGAATATAGTTATAGGAGACTTGTAGGTATTTGAGATCTTTAAGGTTTTATATTTATATGAGGTTTTAGCTGAAATTCATAAACTGTGTATGGTTACTAATTTGTAAATTACAATTATATATATGTGTGTGTGTGTGTGTGTAGACATGTATGTGAAATATCAAATTTGGGATTTTATATATTTTTGTGTGGGAAGAATATCGAAAGCCTTACAGAATCGTGGGAGTATAGGTATAAAGTATATCTTACGGTTGTGTGACAATTGTTATGTACTCGTTTAGGTAGATTGGGGTGTGACATAATCTTCTGCGGGAATGACCCTTACTTACTACTATACTCAATAACAATATTATATATTATAGGGATTTAACTTGGTGCGTTTCTGAGCATATCAATTTTTGGCGCCATTGCCGGGGATTGTTTTCTTTAATTTATTCATTATTCATTTTACATTTTTGTTCTGTTTTATAATTTAGTATTGAGTCTAATTAATTTTCCTTATTTTGCATGTTCGAGCCCACCGAAGTGAAAGTAAATCCAAATTAGTAAGTAAATCAAAATCGGCTTCTAAAGATCTTGGAATTCACAACTGCTTATCACCAATCAAAAGATAAACTTTTGAATCGAGTATGACATACACCTCTTCCTGACTCTTTGGATCAATTTGTATTAGGGGGTAAGACACCAATGGCAACAGGGTATTAATCTCTAATATGGTCGCTAATTGTCAATAATTTAGTAATCAATTAAATCTGCCACCATAGAAATTAAACGAGGTTAGGGTTACATCAAACATTAAGCAACAAATTTCTAATCTTACTATATTTGTTCAAAACATGGCAATGACTAACATTCAACAATTGAAGGTGTGTGGAGTATGCTCTATAAGTGGTCATCCAACTGACATGTGTCCATTTTTACAAATGGGACATTTAAAACAAGCCAATACTCTAGGAGGGTTTCAAAGGCAGCGAGTGTTCCAAGGTAAAATTATGATCCATTCTCTAATCCTTACAATGTTGGATGAAGGGATTATCCTAATTTTAGTTACATAGAACATACTTAACAATCTGTCACAAACACCAATTTCAATTGTCCTCCAGGTTTCAATCAACCTCGACTATATCCTGTATCTCAAAGCCAAGGTACATCTCTTAAGAATGTTGTTAAATCTTTGGCAACTAACACTTTGCAATTTCAACTGGAAATAAAACCTACTATTAAGAATTTAGAGACGTAAGTGAGTCAATTAGCGAATATAATGGGAAAATTAGAAGCATAAGGATCTAGAAAACTCCCATCCCAACCAATTGTGAACCCCAGAGAAAATGCAAATGTTGTGACCTTGAGAAGTGAGAAATAACTTGTAAAACCATCATAAACATAAAAAAAAAAATACGAGGAGGAGACAAAACAGAATTCGAATAATGTTCTTCTTGAGCAAGACAAAGTCATTACAGTAATGGAGAGCACATCGAAATTGAAGGTAAGTTCTAAGGTTGCAATCTTACCTATTATGTCATCTCTACCTTTCCCTAGTAGGTTTGCAAACACTAAGAATGAAGAATTACAAAATGAGATGTCGGATACCCTCCGGAAGGTTTAAGTGAATATACCTTTCTTGGATGCCATTAAACAAGTCTTTTGCTAAACAAAATTTCTCAAAGAATTGTGCATCACAAAGTGAAAATTAAAGGGAAATGACATAGTAAGTGTAGGGGAGAATGTGTCTGCTGTTTTACAAAGAAAACATCCTCCAAAATGCCATGATCTAGGAAGTTTCACCATCTTATGCACAATTGAAAACACCAAGTATGAACGAGTTATGCTAGATTTAAGAGCATTTATTAATGTCATGCCTTACTTAATTTATGCTTCCTTAAATCTTGGATCTCTTAAAGAAACCAGCGTAGTTATACAACACGCTAATAGATCTAATGTATATCAAAAGGGTGTGTTGAAAAATGTTTTGGTGCAGTTAAACCAATTAGTATTTCCTGTTGATTTCTACAATCTAGAAATGGAGGATGACTAGTCATCTATGCAAACACTATTACTTTTAGGGATTCCCTTCATGAAAATTGTCTGAACAAAAATTGATGTATGCAAAGGAACCCTAAACATGGAATTCGATGACAAAATTATAAGTTTCAATATTTTGAAGCAATGAGGTATCTGAGTGACTTACATTCATTTTTTCTATAATGCTCGCGATTTTAGAAAATATGTATTGTAGCATCCACAGTATTTAAAAATTTTAATTGAATAATTTAAAGTTATTTTTTTAATTAAAATTTCATATAATTTAGAATTTGAATGATTAAATTTTGAGATCAAATAAATGCTATTTGTTTAAATCCAAAAAAAAAAAAATTTCATAAAATTAAGTTATAATTGGATTTTGAATTAAGGAAATAGTGTTTAGATTAATTTTTTGTTTTAATTAGGACTAAAATGATTGTTTTTTAAAGTTTTAAATTATTTATAAAATTTTAAAAAGAATGGGGGTCTCAATGAAATTTTACATATCAAATATTAAAACAAATTGCCATTTCCATTAGCCATTCGACTCTTTGCTAAGAAAACCTAGAAGCCACTTTCTCCTTTTACTCTCTCAAATTTCGGCTAAATGGCTTCAAATTTAGTTGATTTTTTTTTTCAAATTCTAGTTACTGGTAAGCTTTATTACACATTAGAAGCTTGAATTTTGATTTTAAACATGAATTTAAATTAAAGATATTATTATCCGAGAAAATTTTACTTAACATTACATTAAAAAAAATGTTAAATTTTGTTGAATTGGAGTAGGAAATGTAATATTGAGTTTATTTGACATTAATTTAAGTGTTGATCAGAAGAAATTAAGGTATTTTCTCTCAGTTAAATAGTATTTTTAAAGGTGCTACAGTATTTTTTGAATGTACTACAGTAATTTCGATATGTACAATAATTGTTTGTACAATGTATTTAATTTTTACAGTAACTACTTGCACAGTACCCATAATATGACCAGTACTTTAGCTACAGTATCCAATATGAACAGTAATTTCCTACAATGCTCCGCTTGAATAGTATTTGCTATAATAAATTCCCGCATAAAAAGTATTTTATTACAGTTTTTAAATCAAAACTGTATTTGTTTGTTTAGGCAAAAATGTATAAATTTAGGGTAGTTGAAAATGAGAATTATAATAAATTAGCCATGGAAATTCATTGTTGAAAATCGAGTAAATGTCCTTAGTTAGTTATACTTAGTGATAAGGATAAAACTAAGGAATTTTAGACACTAATTCTACGAATATTGCATTTAAAACATTTATATTGATTAATTAAAGAGTAGAAGACATGATTTATATATTTATGATATGAGGCTATGAGAATCCAGAGGAAAAATCAAGTTAGTTGAGAGGATCGTTAGTAGAAGTGGTTACCCTCTTATTATAGTAAATAAATCGTGCATGCATTTTTACTACTTTTGAAATAATATGATATCTGAATATGTTTGAAAATAATATGAAAATTATGTATTTTAAATGTTTTATATGTTGATATCAAATTCACGAAATAATTATTTAAAATGATATTGATGTGCGAATGTTTATGAATAAAAATGATTTTATGGATCTAGTCATTAGTTCATGTTTATTTAGACTTTGCCGGGTCTCATGGCAAAAGCGAGACTTGTGAGCCATTCAAAATTTTGTTTAACGTATTATGCACTTTTTTGTTACATTTGAAATGAAAAGATTGTCTGTTTTAAGCGGAATACATGATCACGTTCTGAATCTGAGTCACCGTAGGTGCAGATGACACTAACCGACTAAGTCATTCTGAAAATATCTATTATATGAATTGTTTTCTGGATAATTGAAAAGTTTGAAAATATATTGATCTATTTGATTATTTATATTCTGTACCGCATCGACATGTGCAAATTTGTATGATTTACTTATTGAGATTACATCTCATCCTTTATTGTAAAAATTTTATTTTCTAGAGAATAGTACGTAGAAGTGACAAATGATGCATGCATGGTTAGTTAAGTATAGATGAAAATATTAGTTATATGTGTAATTAATAAGATAATTTTATGATTGAGAATTAGTTATATAGATAATAATTTTTTTTTATGTGTAAAGAATTTGAAAATTGTAGACATTTAAGAATCATGTAATACTGATATAGTATTGTGCGTGAATTTTAGAATATTAAGGTCAAGTCTTTATGTATGAAAATTATATATGGAGAGTGTGACAAATGATATAACACTGAGTGGACATTTAGATTATTGAAGCAAATGACTATATGTATAAAGTATGTGTATTATGTAAACATAATTAATTAAGTATGAGATTGAGGTGTTAGATTTTCAATTGACATACTTGTTTCTTTAGCGCAACAACTATTTGAGTTAACTGGTGAGGATGCACTCAAAATCACAATGAGGAATCACCTTGAGTTGGAAGATTATGAAAAATCAAGAATGGATATTCAAGTGTGTGACACTATTGAGAAAACCATGGCAACTTTAAAATTATTGCCAAAAATACCAAACAAGTATCCAGCTTCCTTTATTTCTATGCCTTTATCTAACATGAAACTTTTATCTTCTATGATTCAAGCCCCTACATTAGAACTCAAACCTCTTCCCAAAAACCTAAAATATGTACATTTAGGGTAAATAGACACACTGCCCGTGATCAATGTAAACAACATCTCATTGTTACAAAAGGAGAAACTTATCCAGGGTGTTAAAAGAGTATGAGACAGCTATATGTTGGACAATAGTTGACATAAAGAGGATTAGTCCCTCGCTATGCATGCATTGAATTCTGCTAGAAGATAGAGCAAAGCCAACTAGAAAGCTCAACGGCGATTGAACCCTCCAATGATGGAGGTGGTGAAGAAAGAGATCTTAAAGTTATTTAATTTTGGTGTAATTTACCTTATTTTAGATAGCAAATGGGTCAGCCCAATCCAAGTTGTTCCGAAAAGATTTGGAATCATTGTGGTGAAGAATGAGGACAATGAACTAGTGTCAATCCATGTCCAAACTAGATGGTGAGTTTGCATTGATTATCAGAAACTTAACGCCACAACTCGTAAAGATCACTTTCTCTTGCCATTTATTAATCAAATGTCAGAAAGGTTAGATGGTCATACTTATTATTATTTTCTCGATGATTATTCAGGTTACAATCAAAACATTATTGCACCGAAGGATTAGGAAAAAACAACATTCACTTGCCCTTTTGGAACATTTGCCCTTTGATAAAGTTGAGAGAGATGTCATCTTAGACTTAGCACAAAACATGTAGGGACTGTAGTAATCTGACTGGAGATAGAGTTGTAGACTTATTTTTTTGGCAACTATCACGTGCTGCTACATAGGCCTGCACCATGTTATACAGTGTTGGCCAGTAGAAAAGTTGACGTAGATGTTTGAAAGTGTGCAACACTCTTGAATGACCTCTAATGTGACTATCATGAAATTCAGATTAGTTTATCAACAATAGGTGTTTTAGGAGGGATCATCACCTTAAGTTTATAATAAACAAACCCATCCCTCTAAGTTTATGAAGCACTTGGATTATCTTTAGCCAACTGCGTGATGTGTTCCATATAAGAGTGGTTATTGGATACCTTTTTAATATCTTCCCTTAAGCTTACATGTGGCATGGAAATAGCGTGTAGCATGAGACTGCTAGACACCTTTGACAATGAGTTAGCAACATTATTATCTTTACCAAGCCTACATTGAATTTCATAATCGTACCCCATAAGTTTGCCCACCCATTTTTATTGCTCAGAGGTTGTTAATTAGTCCGAATTGTAAATTTTATCCTAAGCAAGTAAGGGCGCCATGTGCAAATAGCTTCTATTATTGCAATTATGTCTTTGGCATAAGTGGACCATGTCTGTTTTTTTATGCATAGAGCTCCGCTCATAAACTCAATATGCTTGCCTTGTTGAGATAGTATAGCTCCAATCCCTTCACTTAATGTGTAATAGCCCCAAATTCTGAAAGGTCTGAGGTATGATTTTTCTTAAATTACAAAACTTAAATAATGCCAAAGTATTAAAATTTTAACTCATATACCTTCATAAATATTCCTTAATCACAAAAAGAAATAATAATAAATAAAAAAATTGAAACAACTTTCAAAACTTAATAACAACGAAAGTCTTAAGTCCTAAGAAACCAAAGAATAAAAAATCTTCAACCAAATCTATCTATTATGAGTTTAACTTTAATTATCTGAAAATCACAATAAACTATAATGAGTTTTAAGCTCAGTAAGTTTACTAGTTTTTATATACATAAAATATATACATACTTATATACAATATATGCACATGATATGACATAAGCCGAAAACCATGATCATTTCAAAACTTTCATAACACTTAAAACATTGTAGAAGTTTCTTTCAAATTTTATTAAGAATATTTCCATTCAATTATTACTTAGTAGGACTTTACTTATCACTGATTGAGTCAATGTCATCCATCGATGACATATTGTATGTGGGATAAGTGCAACTGAGATATATGATTTCAAAAACAATGAATACTCATGCCCGAAAATAAGAGCAACTCTCTCACCCTGATCAACGGTGAGTCCTCCCATATGCACAAATATGTTGTCACACAATTCTAAAAATATACTATACTCAAGAGTAGCCCCAAAGGTCTCTCCTATATCATACGAAACACTTAACAATACTTATCAATATACCGAACTTAAAGAAATGACCACACTTATAAAGGCTCTTTATGAACTTGTAATTGCCTACTAAGAAATTAATGAAGTTCAATACCCTAACACATAAATCTTAACTTTCATGAATATTTTAAAACAAAATCACTTTTCATTGAAAACACAATGAATATGTTCATACTTCAGTTTCAATGCACATAACTAATAAGCAATCATATATAAACACATCATTAGGAATAACTACATAAACACATAATAATGTGAAAATCAATACTTTCATAATAACATATAATTGAAAAATACTTTTAAAAACATAATCAAACACATATATACGTTTATTGTGATTCTTTTTTAAAAGTCTAGTATACTTACATCTTTACAATCACAACTAACTAGCTTAAACACTTTGAGTTATAATCAAAGATTAAAATTCATAAGCCTCACATGCATTATCACAAAGTATAATATAACTCATTAGACTTAGTTGTATCACTTAAATCATCTTATCTATTTAACAACTTAATATTCTTTAACTTACCAAATCTAACCATAAGTTGTTTAAGGATTTTTCTTATACCTTAAACAGCGTTTCTTTATCATGAAATCAAAACAAAATCGTTATGAATCATAATATAAGTCCATATAAATACATTGAGTCATAAATTTACGTTAAATTATTTCTCATCATATTTTCCAACTTGTTCACTTATCCTAACAATGCAGAAAATATTATGAGTAGTTTTTAATATCTGATTTTTAGAAAATAGAATGCTTGTCCAAATATCATATAATTTTCTAGAGATGATATGAACATATAGAAAGTAAAGAAAAAATATATATATTTAAAATTAAATTCTCACTATAACTATTTTAAATAAATTTTATTTTCAAATTTTCAGATTTTGTTAAACAGATTTCTACAGTGAATCATGTTCATTCAAAAATTCATATCAATTTGTAAACATAGAATTTTACCTAAACTTTTAATATGATATAATATACACCCTTATAAATCAGTGTATACAATTTTATAATTTTTGAGGATAATTTAGTTAACCAAATAATTTCGTCATTCAAACATTCTGCAAAAATGAGCAATTTTCAAAATCCTAGGGTTGGCTTCGAAAATTCATTAAAAATTGAAAACTTAATATTTTTGAATGAAGAAATTTATCAAGAATCTTTAAATGTCTAATGTTATCACATAAATCAATTTTCTCCAAATTCATGAATTAAAATTTTACAAAATTCACGGAATATTCTACTACCATATATCAACTCTGTAAAACTTCTCTTTCTTTAATTCATTCTTCCCAAATAATAATCATTAATCCATTATTAAAAGAAATTCATACCTAAACACCCCAAAATAGGTTATAAATCCTTATAATTATCATATTTTATTAAACATATATAACAATAATTGCATGCTAAATTTTTAAAAATCATCATTAACATAAAAATAAGAAAATATCTAAGACTTACCTTCAATCTTCAAATCTTCTTGTATGAAACCTTAACCTCCTTTTAAAGAAGCATATATTTTATTAGAGGAACTCTTCTCATAAAAAAATAACTTATTTATATTTTAGGGTTTTTCTTGTGGTTTAGGAAAGTCCAATGCTAAATAAAATAATAAAACCTTATTGTGGGTCTTTATTATTAAATAAGTCTGACTCATAATAATAACCCACAAAAGACTTGATCCATAAAATTCTTATAAAATAGATTT
The DNA here is from genome assembly GCA_035584115.1 of Cedrela odorata. Classification (NCBI taxonomy): domain Eukaryota; kingdom Viridiplantae; phylum Streptophyta; class Magnoliopsida; order Sapindales; family Meliaceae; genus Cedrela; species Cedrela odorata. The sequence goes on from JAXCLQ010070788.1 coordinate 10,422, forward strand.
AATACTAATATGTTATAATACGCGGGTGTTACATGATGCATCAACTTCTATGACAAAAATGTCAGCAAAGTTAGGCATGACTAGTGTAGGTGTACTTATCATAGCCTTTTTAAGGACCACAAAAGCTTCCAATGCTTGCTCACCCCACTCAACTTTACTGTCTTCAACAAATTAGTCAAGTGCCTAGCTATTACTCCATAATTTTAAATAATTTTTTGGTAATAACCAATGAGACCCAAAAATTCTCTTAATTTAGAAATATTGGTGAGTTGTGGCCAATTAACCATTGCCTGAATTTTCCCTAGCCCACCTTAACCCTTTGACTAGTCACAATATGACCTAAAAATTCAAGCTTCTGTTTACCAAAATCACTTTGACAAAAAATTGTTTTGGCCTAAGAATCTTAAAAGTTCATTTGACATGCTCAAGATGGTCATGCCAAGTGAGATTGTAAACCAAGATATTGTAAATAAAAAAAAGAATAAATTTACGAAGATAAGAGTAGAAAATAAAAGTCTTGATTGCTTGAAATTTAGAGGGAGCATTACAAAGTCCAAAAGGCATAACTAGTTACTCGTAATTCCCATTATGTGTACCTAAGGCTATTTTAGAGATATCATTAAGAAAGTCTCTAACTTGGTAAAGTAAGCCGCCCCTTAGAGTTCATCTAACATGTCATCGATGGTAAGTATGGGAAAATGGTCTTTAATAGTGACAATATTTAAGGCACAATAATCAATACAAAAATGTCAGGAATCGTCTTTTTTTTTACTAGAAGAACGGGTGAGGAGAATGTCTAACACTTGGTCTAATAAGCCACAATTTAAGCATGTCAAGCACTTTCTTTTCAATCTTAGATTTACGAAAATGGGCATAACTGTAAGGTCAAATATTCCTTGGCTCAATACCTTCTTTCAAATTAATTTTATGGTTCACTTCCCTAACGAGTGGTAATTGCGTAGGCTCTTTGAAGACATTTTCATGCTCCTAGAGTATTTATTGCATATCTGATGGTAATTAAGCCTTTCTTGTATCCTATAGTGCATTAAAACAAATAGAAAAAAGCGAGCCTCCTTGCCTGAATTCCCTACACATTGTCTTTAAAGATGCTGCTTGAATATATTGGTCTTCAATCCCTTGCAATTTATAGATATGATTCTTCTACCAGGCCTCTATTGTCATCTTTTTCTAGTTGCACATCGCCAGCCCAAGTATTTCCGGCCATTGTATTCCCAACACAAAATCAAGCCCAGTTAATGGTAATGAGTAAAGTGTAAAGGAGAAAGGAATTCCCAGAAGAATGACTTAAATTCGTTCAAATCTACCCTTACATTGTAGGTGATTCTTATTTGCCAATTTCACCGTGAATGGTCTTGTAGGAACAATGGGCAAATACAACATTTGGGATACCTTTTCACTAACAAAGTTGTGTGTAGATCCACTGTCAATTAGCACATTGAACTCATGAGTGTCCATCTTAACTGTGATTCGCATGGTACATGTTGTAGACCATCTCATTAATGTATTGAGTGAAATTTCAAGTTTAGCTTGCTTTTTTGGGATGATTTTAGATTCTAGTTCCTCTAATATTTCCTCACGTCTAATTTGATTAATAGGATCACATTTTTTGAGTAGCAATAATTGGGCTCCTTGACATTTATGGCCTGCTGTGAACTTATTATCACAATTAAAACACAAACTTTGGTCTCTTCTTCTCTGCATCTCTTCTCACATGAAGCACTTCACAGGCGATGTTGGATTTTGCTGTGATGAGGATGGAAGTGCTAGTGATGGCCAAGTTATTGAGGGTGGTTGAGAGAAGCGACATTGCTAGAGGAGCATCTCATCCCGCATCCGTGAGAGGCTGATAACTTCCTTCAACGTTTTTGGGTCAAAACATACGGATTCCCTCAGTTATTTTTTCGATTTAAGTCATCCATGAACGTTCCCACTTAGGCTTCTTATATCTATTCTCGCACGCGATTGCCCAGTTTCTAAAATTCTTATTGATAGTCCTTCAACATATTAGTTTGCTTGATGCGTTAGAGAGCTTCATCAAAATCTATACACTCTGTAAGACCAAACTATACCCCCATCTCTTCAAAAAATTGCTCCAACATGATCAGTCTTCCCTTTCCTAGTATGAACAATAAAACCACTGCCACTATTAGTTGGCTTCCCTTTCCAGAAGGTATGATGCTAGAGGCAATTTTTGGTCATTAGTAGTGCCCTAGTAGGCCATATGATTGATAACAAAAACAATCTTCATTCAACAATTTTTATAGTAATCTTATATCTAAGACTAATTTCAAGATATTACAAAATTCATCACCCTTATCAATCAAATCCAACGATGAGTCAAACCCATAACGTTTACCTAATATCACCAACCTGGCTCTTACCGCCAGTGTAACCTCGACAAAAAGGAAACTAGGGTGTGCCCCTGGCTTCTACTTGATTTAATTACGTAGAACACGTTGTGATGTCCAACTAGCAAGCCATTATGGATTGTACAGGCTTGACGACTTGTGAGTGAGTATGCAACATGCATGGTGTAAAGGTCCTTTTATTTGCTTGTCCAAGGCTAATTAATGATCCCATGGCCGCAAGTCGGGAAGGCACCAATGGGATTTGTTGTGTACTTCTCCGTCCTTGGATTATAATAAAATAGGTGCTTGTGTTAATTGTCCAATCTTGCTTATCTTATGTGTTATGATACTTGGTTGTTCAATGCTTGTTTACTCATTGTTTGCTTGCATACTGCTTACTTGTTAGTTACGTGTGTGATAGAATGTGTTGTTAGACGATCATTGCTTGTTTCCAATTATTGTTAGTTACTTGCTTACTTTTGTAAACAACTAACTTGTAACACCTGTAATTTCCTTTATAGATGTATGAGCCTATTTTTGTAAGTTTGAAAAATGTAATAGACATGAAGAATAGAAATGAGAATTTTATGGTTAACAAGGTCATTTTTGAAATTTTAGATTATGAATTAAAATAAAATCTAAGTGTGCTAAAAATATATATATGTATATATATATATATACATATATGTTTTGGGCATAATTTAGTAATGTATATGTATTGGGTTTAATTTATATTATATATATGTATCAGGCCTAATTTATTTCATTAGGCCCAAACCCAATTATGCAAGCCCAAGTCTAAGCCCAAATGTATATATATATATATATA
>JAXCLQ010070789.1:0-13618 GCA_035584115.1 Cedrela odorata
TCCTGACATCATAATACATCACTGGATCTCATTCTGCATTTTATATATAATACTTATATATATATGCAACTGTATATACAAAATGATATAGTTGTCATTTTATTAATCATAAACTAATTTACAATAATTTACAAAAATTATATATACATAAAGATGATATCCCTAGACCATATGACACGATTGGTTCTAGGGTATATCTCCAACATACTAAGGAGGAAGCCCTAAGAGTAAATTATCCACATGATGATGCCTTGGTGGTCAAGATGAACGTGGCAGGGATAAAACCAAACAAGATATTCATTAGTCCAGGGAACCCTAAAGACATATTTTTTAAAGAATCTCTAGATGAGTTAAAGAAAGAAGATCTGAGGTTAAAAAGGGTACAGACCCCTTTGTATGGTTTTGAAGATGGTTGTTTAATGCTCCTTGAATCCATTTTTCTTCTAATGACCATAGGACAAAAACCCCATATAAAAACTATGATCGTCAATTTCCTAGTAGTAGATTATCAAATGCCCTACATAATATTAATGGGAAGACATTTCATGAGGAATGTAAAGGCTACAATGTTTATCTATTATTTGAAATTAAAGTTCCCAACATGAAATAGGTTCTGAGTAATTGTATAGGACCAGGAGGAAGCAAGTAGTTGTTATGTAACCATTGTTCACCCGTGACAACCACCACAAACCCTTATGATACACTATATATACCCAGAACGTATCAATATAAGCATTTCCTTTATCTTGTAAGTCATAAAAACTTGAAAATAGTAACTCTCATCCATGGGATCATTATCAAAGAATTGATCATTCAAGATTAATTTATCCAAAACACACATCAAATAAATAAAATATCATTATCATGGGAATCATTCCAAATCGGGTTGAACTTACATAAACATTTACATAAATCGTTTAGTTTACAAATACATTACAAAATTCAAATGACTCTGTCTAGTGGAACAAAATACATGAGTGAGTCAAGAGAAGCCTTTCTAGAGTATCGAAGGCTCTCTACGGCTACCACTAACCCGGCTAGTGCTAAGGCGCCTAACTTGAAAGCTGAAATGGATGAAAAGTGAGTATATGAATATACTCAATGAGTCAATAAATATACAGATATATACATACATGAACACACATTTCTAAAATTTAGATATTGGGATTTATTTTATAACATGTACTCAAAAGTACATATAAATATTCATATAATCTAGTAATCAAAAATCAGTTTACAAGTTTGCATACAGTTTTAAATAATCAAACCAAGCTGGCTATCATTTCTCAACCACTACTTTAGTCGAGGTAACTTCGAAACCATTAGTGAGTTTTTCATACTTAAAACCATATGCAATGAATTCTTATTAAATAGAAAATAAGTTCTCATACTTTATAAAATCATTTATTTTCTATAAAGCATGCATTATAAAAATAATCGCCTTTCTCACAGATGTTGGCTTTGAGTAGTCACTTGATGACACGAGTGACTGTCCTTGTAATATCCATCAAATTCAAGATATCCCTACTAAGCTGCCAAAACTTTTCATAGGGTATTTATATATCCTCACATCTGTGCACAGCACCTAGTGGGCTTGTCATAGACATTCTCTCTTATACCAGCCCCACTGCGGCTCCATTCACCTATATGGCCTCTCAATAGGTCCATCCATAAGCTAACATGTAGTTGTAGTAAATAACCAGGCCCACTGGCCATATAACAATATCCGACCTACCGATATTGTCACCAATATACATGCATAATTTAAATCAATTTCAAATCAATGATATAACATCATATAAATAAATTCTGCCTTTAAGGCAATTTCAACATGTATATCGAATAAATTTTCAATAGCAAACCAAATAAATATTTATCCCAATATCGTGTAAAACACATATATACAATTTCATTTCAAATTTCCTTTCAACAACAAAACTGCTTGTCTAACATAAAAGTATACATATAAGTATAACACACATATAAATACATATTCATGTATGTAATAATTTACTCACAATAAAATAAGGGTAACCACTCTCACTAAGGGTCCTTGTGCCAACTCGGTCTTTATCCTCGGTTCTCGAAGCCTAATACCATATATGCATATAATAATAAACTTCACAATTCAATTGATTAAACTTAAATGTACTGAATGCAATTCTCGTAAAAAACATGGCTAAAATCCTTTAGTTTGACACATATCACGAGGCTTAACTAACTAATGTCATTTATCTGATTTTTAATAATGAAATCTCATGACCGATTTATTATAATTCACATTTCCAAGCCAAATTTCTTGTAACGACCCCGGCCCGACTACCGAGTTTCCATTGTTACAGCCCAATGTCCCTACGAGCCCACTGAGCAGAAATTTATCCCTCGGTCCTCTGAGCACCACAAGCTACTGAGGTTTTGTTCTTTCCCTGAAGGGAAGTTCGCCTCTCCTACGTTTCGCACCAGGGACCTCTACTATAGGCCCGGCTACGGTCTTTCCAGTCATTATTGGAAGTAATTATGTCTAACGATTTGAAATCAGCAGTTCTCGGCTGGATCAGTCCGGGCCGAAGAACCGAGAAAGATAGAACCAACCCTAACTAAAAATTATGGCGGGTCGATTCTACAATTCAAAGGTAATTGAACTGAACCAGAATCGGTGATGAAACTATTAACGGGCAGGGCCAGCCCAGTTCCAATTCTTCATTCGGGCCAATTTCAGTTTCAATTTAGTTATGGTTCAAATTTTAATTCTGGTCTGGTTTGTCATACGATTCGATTCCTATTGATAGAACGGGTCTGTCAAGTTCAACTTTTTTTTTATCAATTTAATTTAAATAAAAAAAAATATTTTATAAACTACCAAAAATTATAAAAAAAATACTTACGATAATATTAATTTTTATTAATTAATTAAAAAATACAACAAAGGGGATATTTTAACCTGAACCTCATAATTTTTTTACATTCAATCATACTTTACAATAAAAAATAAATAAAAACAGAACAAATTAATTATAAAAAATATTATAAAAAGGGGGACATTGGGCCTTATCTCATTAAGAATTATTAAATGTAAATCATAATTACCTATAATTGGTAGTTGACTATCATCATTCTTCGTCTTCCTTTTCCTCTTCCTCTCCCTTTCTCTCATCCCATTCATATTAAACTCAACTGTAGGAGTTGATTGTTGCTAAAGTTGTTGTAGTCTCATTTCTTCATTAACCCAATCCCTGAAGCACATTTGCATCTCCAAAACCTCTAGGACCATTATACTTCTACGTGAGTCCCATGCCATTCTTGCTAAGATAGGATAAAGTTTGTAATTCCTTTCACCACTTTAGGATGTCAAAATTTCCCTCCAGTTGAACAATTGGACCCTGTATGTAGTATGAAAGCTCGTTGAATGATGATATCGCTCTTCTTAGTCTCTTATTGACTTCCGTGTATGAATCTTGTACAAGTAAAAAATACCTAAAAGATTTAATGACAAATTTTTCTTACATCGTTAGATATATATTTCAATTTTACGACTTAAATGTTCGAAATCATTTAAATCTAAGAATTGTAAAATTGTTCTATAAGGGTTTCACAAATAGAAACCTTCATCTTAAGTTCAAATCATGAAAAACTGTACAACGTCTTTTATTATGTTTATCACATGTCATCACAAAAATCAATTCATCTTAAATCAATCTATCCACAGAAACAGTTCATGAATATTTAAACACAATTTCTAAACTTACTCTTACTCAAGACATATCGAATCTATACTTAAAATACATTCAAATTTCATAAATTAGTAAAACAATTAAACATTTGAATCTTTCATAAATCAATAAAACAATTAAACATTTACATTTTTCATAACTCAATGAAATGATTAAACATGTTAATTTATTTATTTAAAAGCTTTGAAAACACATCCATCTGCTCACCGGTTAAAGTCAAGTCTATTCGTTTCAAAGCGTGATCAATGGACGTCAGCAGTGCACAACTACCGTTGGGTTTTACAACCATAAATGGATAAAAAATTAAATATATTATACATATACACTTTACCCCAATAAAAACTAAAATGATTTGAATCTCTGCAAAATTCAAATCTAAAATTTCACCCGAGTCACAAAATCAAAATTGTTCTAAGTGACACTTGACTGCACTAGGGAACGATTTAAACTAGCGCTATACAAAACCAGCAACTAATCTCGGCCTAAATTTTTTATGACATATTTCATTATGATTCTAGTTTCTACTACATTCTATAGATTCGAATTCCAAATCTGTTATAAAAGAATTACTACACATGAGGCAATAGAATAAGGAGTAGGAGTGAAACAGGGCAGCAACTTCCAACTTTCGCTAGGAACTCATTTTCTCTCATACCAATCTGAATTTTGGATATGTTATCCACCTATGTGTCTAGTTTACACAAAATTTTATGATTTGGTATTTGGATGTTTGAAACTCATTCTATCTTCGATTTTTCCAGTCTTGTTTGAAAATTCCAAAAACCAACATGCACTAATCTGAAATTGCAAACTTGCTACCCTTTGTTCAAACACAATCCAACCACCATAAAGACATCTAAACACACCTCAAACTTACATGTTTCCAGTAACAAAACACAGCCATAACTCAACCATATTAACATAAATACGCTGCTCTACACATTTTCGCTGACCTCAACATTTCTCGCCACCACTACACATGGTTTCACACTAGTTTCACCTCATATGACATCAAAAATACTCACACACATGCACGTATAAACTATTCACAGTATTCATACTTTTCAAACAATCCAACAATTTAACAATTCATTTTCTTCACAATTTCAACATAAAATAAATACAATACATAACCAAGGTTTTAAAATCATTAATAAGTGCATATACTTACCTATTTGCTAAACACCAAGCCTCCTTCTCTTCTCTTTCTCTATTTCTCACTTCTTTACCTTCTTTTCTCTCTTTCTCTTTCTCTCTTCACTTTCCCGTATCTCTCCTTCACTTAATCAATTGAAAATATCAAATATTATACATTTTAACTAATTGTATAAATGGAAGGCTTGGATTAACTTAACCTAATCCAATGAACCCATTTTTGCCACCCAAATCTCCACTTATTTTGGCCCAAATCATCCTTATCAAAAACTAGCTTAATTGGCCAATATGGTGATAAATAGAGGGTTAAGATCATAACAAATGAATTGTGGAGATTTTATAGAGAATTATAAAGGAAATGAATTCTTTTTGAGCTTAAGTTTGGGCTTGGGTTTTGATCAATAATATTGGGCTTGAATTTATGCCTAAACATAGATTGAATTTTGTTTTCATTTGGGCTTGATGTGTGTATATTTATATATATATATATATATGAAATACTTGGCCCAAAATCAAATAACCTTATTGAACAATAAATTTCAAAGTTTACTCATCATGAAATTTTCTACAACCTCAATACCTAATGCACTATCAACATATTAAAAATCATGAAAATAATAATAATAATCACATACTTAAGTATATATAACATTCTATGCCTCAATTCTATATTATCTATGCATGCGTAACCTTGGTTAATTTCTCTCAAAACCTAATATGTTGAAACCTTATCATTAATGAAAATTTTAATAAATTTAATTTATATCAAAATTGCGAGTTCTACAAGAACCGTTAGTCCAGTTCAGTTCAATAGTGTAATGGGCCCAAACAATTTCGAATTCATTACAGGTCACGCTTTCGATTTTAAATAGGTTGAACTGACACGACTTGGGTGGAAAGTGCCCCAAGCCTGGTTGGGCTGGTTCACAAGTCAACCCTGCTCATTAGACACCACTAATTGGAAAAAGACATGTTAAGGACGAATTTATTCTTCCACGGCCAAGATATGAAGTACTAGAAACTTATATTCTTCTTTTGGTTCAGCCTCAAGTGGTATAGAGATTGTATCTCCTATAAGGTTGACTTAGTTTGGTCAGCCGTCATCTAGTGGACAAACATCCCGGACATTGTGTAGAACTCGTAACTTTGATATTATTTAAGTGCATTAGATTTGTATTCTAGATAAATTTACAACATATTATGGTTGTAAGAGAATTTAACCGAGGTTACGCATGCTTAGTTGACATGAAATCGAGGCATAGGATGTGATATATCTATTTATGTGATTATGTTAAACCCTGTTCTTCTAACATAAGGATAACACGGTCAATTAATGACATTCAAGTTATACTTGTATATATATGGTTAGTTGACACACAATTGAGGCTTAGATTACTTAAGCTAACTCATGGTATGAGGATTTAAATGAATTAAGTTGGACTTAGCGCATGTTTCGCTTTTGAGTAATGTCCTATGTGAAACAATCGGTGATCTTGCTAGCTAGTTAGAGAGCGGAGTCAAAGGGAAACGCCCTTACGGGGATTCTTGGGGCTCCGCCCCTAAGGAAAATTTTTTATTTTAAGTTTTTTTATAAGAAAATGTAAAATTTTGTATAAAGTATCGATATAAGCAAGTAAGAAGATTGATACGTGTAAAAAGTATTTATACATTAAGGAATTCATGTTGATACTTGATAAAGGGATTGATACCTTCATGAAAGGTATCAATACTTAGCAAGTCAAAGATTTGGGAAAATATTACAAACTAACCAGATCAATACCTTCCACAAAGGTATCAATATATTTAAAAATTGAAAGTTTAAAAATAATTACAAGATGGACTAGATCGATACCTTCATTGAAGGAATCGATCAGTGGTAAGTTAGAGAGTTCAAAATCAATTACAGATTGGGCCAAATCGATACCTTCAACTTACTTCAAAAGATGGGGGATCGATATAAATAGGCCAATATATCGATACTCGAGATTGATGAAATTTTCATAATCAAATTTTAAGGAACATATCAATATCTAGACCAAAAGTATCGATACCTAGCCTAAAAGTATCGATACTCAGTGCAAAAGTACCGATAGATCTAAGTAAAATTCGACGGGCAAATTGGTCTTTTTACCCATTTCTATAAATACCTAAGAGGGGGATTTGACCCTCTAGTGTTTTCTTTATTCGTTTATTTTCCTCTCTCTAAAACATCTCTCTCTCTCTTTGGTTTCCACATATACTTCGACAAATCCCTTAGCGTTCTTTCAAACTTGGTTACTAAGTGATTACCCATCCTTCCCACATTAATTTGTTACCGATTCTGGCATAGAAGTAGCAAGGAAAGAGCTAGGGTTTCGAAGAGAATTTGGAAGTTTTACATACAAGCTATAATGTGAGGATTATATGGACTTCTACAGGCTAAAGGTAAGCCTATTAACTCATTTAAGGCTTAATTTTAAGGTGTGATAACCAATTGAAATCTTAGGGTTTATCGTTTACTCGAAATATACATTAAGTTTACGTAAGAAATGTAGATTTGTATTAATTAAACCAATTAGGATATAAAATAGTCAAATATGAGTTGGATATTAGTCGAAATGTGGATAGTTCATTTTAAATGAAAATGTGAGTTAGGAATACTCACTGTCATGAGATTTCATTGTTAGAAATCGGTTAAATGGCATCGGTTAGTAAGCCTTGTGATGTGTCATGTGCTAACTAAAAGATCGTAGCTATGTTTTTCACTAACATTGCATTTAGTGCATTTATGTTTGATTATTGGAATCGTGAAATTCATTATATATGCATGTGTGGTGTTAGGTTTCGAAAACCAGCAATAAGTATCAATTAAGCGTGAGGATCAATAGTGGGAGTGGTTACCCTCCCCTTGTTATGAGTAGATTTATACATACACAATTATGTAAATAGAATACATTTGATAGTTATATATACACTTGTGTATTAAACAAACCATTTTCTAATTGAAAATAAAATTGTGAAATGGAATTGTTTATAAATGAACTTATATGATATTAAGATGTTTTGATTATTTAGTCTACTGTTATAAATGATTTGATATGTGTACATGCTGAAATGGCCGAAAAGGCTTGAATTGTTTAAATGATTTAAAATCATTGATGAAAATGATTTGCATAAAAGTTGTATGGCTAAAGAGGTCGAAATTGATTTATATGATATATAATCATTGTTTTGAAAAGATTTATAAATGTATGTATATTGGTGATGAGGTCGGTAAGGCCAGTTATTGTTTGTTAGCCAGTGGGCCATGTTATTGACTGTATATATAGGGAGGTAGTCTATGGACGGACATATTGAGAGGCTGTATAGGTGAGTGGAGCCGTAGTGGGGCTAATATAAGAAAGAGAGGTCATGGCAAGCTTACTATGTGCCGAATGCACGTGTGTACAGTTATAGATACCTTATGGAAAGTTCTGGCTACTTGATAGGGTTATCTTGGATTTGATGGACTACGAGGATAGTCACTCGTACCACCTAGTGACTACTCAGGGCCAACATTAGTGAGACAAACTTGTTTTTATAAATGCATGCTTTACAAGAAAATAAATGATTCTACAAAGCATGAGAAATAGTTTTCTATATAATAAATCTTTATTACATGTGGTTTATGCATGGAAAGTTCACTGATGGTTACGGTTTTGTCCCGACCAAGGTAGCGTGTCGAGGACGTATGGCCAGCTCAGATTGGTTGTTTTAAAACTGTTTGCAAACCAATAAAATGTATTGTGATCATTGATTTAAATGACATGTAACTATAAATATCTATTTTGAGTATATGGTGAAATAAATACCAATAACTGTATTTGTAAATGCATGTGCATGTATGTATATATGTATGTACTTTATTTACTCACTAAGTATAGTTATACACTCATTCCTCACTATTTCAGCTTTCAGGTAGGTGCTCTAGTACTCGTCAGCCTAGTGTTAGTTGTAAAGAGCCTTTAGCATTCTGGGTAAGCTACTCTTGACTCACTCATGCATTTCGTTCTACTGGATAGCATCTTTTGAAATTTGTAAAGTAATTGTAACTAAGTATTCTATGTAATACTTGTATATATATATATATATATATGTTCAAACCTAACTGGGAATGATCCCCAATATTATGATATTTTAATTATTTGCTATATGTTATGGATGAATTGATCACAAAGATCAATTCATTGATAATGCTCCCATGGATGGAAGTTATGATAAATACATATAAACTATTTTCAAGGGTTTTGATGACAGGTAACAGGTTAGCCTTACAGGCTCTCACGATACATTCTGGATATAGAGAGTATATTATGAGGGTCTGTGGCGATTGTTACATATGAACACCAAGGTTGGGGCGCGGCAGAATATTATTTTCAAGATTTTAAATATGTTTTATAGTTTATAATGTGTTAAAATTTAAGAAATGTCATAAAGTGATTTCATAAGGACATTTTTGTAAACTTGAAGGATAGTAGCCATAAAGTGTAAAATTAGAATTATATTATTAGAACAAGGCTATTTTTGGGATTTAATTTTTGGATAAAAAGATAATTAAGTGGGTCAAGTATTATATATATGTTATGCCCAATTTAATTAGTTTAAGCCCAATCCTAAAAACCAATTCTTTCTACAAATTTCTACACTTTTCTACATTCTCTACAACTCTCTATAATTCTCTACAAAAAAAAAAATCACCAATTGTTTAGCTTAAACAAGTTGTGGGAAGACTTCTTTATGTAAGAAAAACCAAAGAAACCAAACTAAGCACCAAGTGCTTTCTTAATTTTCATCTAAGGTTCAATCAAGGAGAAAAGGAAAACTTGAGTTTTGGAAAAATTTGGTAAGTTTCTTGAACTTTATTTTAAGCTTAGAATTATTATAGAAATATGTAGGAAGCATGAATTTAATGTTGATGTTAGGAAATCTAAGTGACCAAATTTAGGGGTATATATGTATACTTGTGTATTATTTTCATATATGATGGAATTTATGATTTGATGATTATAATTTGGTGTTTAATTAATGTGAAGGGTATATAATTGAATAATGCTTATGTCAAATGAAAATTTTTCATGTAATATGGTGATTAAGTGTAATGACTGAAATTTTGCTCAATTGTAATATTTAAGTTCTGTTGGCCAGAATAAAAAAAAATACTTGAACATAATAGATAAAAAAATTTGAAAATTGAGTTGAATTTAAGAGGAGCTAAGAAATGTCATATGTAAATGGGCTTAATGGGCTAAGGGATTAATGATGTTAGGCCATTTAAATCGCAAATGGACTTAGAAAATTAAGATGAAAAATGAGCCCAAATTAATTTTAAAATATCCTGCTCATTCTTTTATATTTAAAGACCTTATTCTTTTCATTTTGTCATTTGTCTTTCTTTTAGCACATTTTAGAGAGAGATGGAGAAACAAAGAGCAAACGAGAGAGAGAATGAACAAGTGCAAACCGAGAGAGAAGAAAAATAGCTTTTGTTTTGAACGAGGAAAACAAGCAAACCTGTGAGTAAGGCAAGGAAATTGGAGGAAATGGGTCTTGACCTAGAGAAATCAAGGGTGAAGGTGAAATCGACAAGATGAGAAAGAGTGTTTTGCCAAATTGTGTAAGGAGAAAAACAAAGGAAGAAGCTTTAGCCGAAAGAGAGAAGAAGCAAGGGTTTGACTGAATGGGAAAAAAGAAAACCATAAATGAAGAAAATGGAGGAATTACCGAAGAGAAATAGTGAATGAGACTAAAATGGGTTTGGCCAATTTGTTGATTTCTGCTTTGTGTAGTGATTTTGAATTGATTGGTTTAGTTATGGTTGCTAAGAAAAAGAATTGAGATAGAAAGAGCAAAAAGGTAAAAAAAAGAAAGAGCAAAGAAAGAAAATAGAAGGCAACACATGCTCGATGAAATGCCGGAGTGAGAAAAAATTTGATTTTCCAACGAAAGAGATGAATATGTCTATTTGATTTTGATTTTAAAGAAAATGGATTATGTTGGTATAATTAGTTTATGTTAGTATAATTTGCTTGTGAAATACTTTGTATAGTACAATTTGTTAATGATAAAATGCTTTGGAAATGCATGATTTAAGTATGAGGCAGTATGTGGTTAGAGTAATGTGGATTAGCATGAAATGGGTGTGTGTGAATGGTGTGAATGATAAGTCTTGGGAAACAAATGACGATGTGTATGGCCTTGTAATACGAAACCGAAATGTAACATGCAAAAAATGTTGGCCGTAATTGTGTGTCCATGTGGAATGGAAAAAAATGTAAAACTTAAACATTATAAAGCATGATTGTGGTGGCAGACATGAGCGGAGCATAAGGCGGTGAGAGTGCGAGTGAAATACGTGAGTGTCAATCACTGGAAATTTCTGAACATGGCTCGAAAAAATGGAAACTGAGTGAGTTTCAAGCCTTAAATTGATAAGCCACATGATTCTATAAAAACTAGACTCATAGGGGAATAACATAGCCAAAAACCAGGTCAAGACGCTCAATGATACACTCCCAAAAAAGTTTGGAACGAGACTGCTCTGTCTAAGTGTCATAGCTTAGTTCATTATATTATGTATCAAAAATTTGTTATAACTGGAGCATTCAGATTCAAAATTTGAATCCGTAAAGTGCAGTAGAAACTAGACTCATAATAGAGTGTACCGCCAAAAAACTAGGTTGTGATACATTTTCGATTTAGCACAGTACAAATTTAAAGTGGCTCACTGTGTAGTATACATCACTTAGATGTTCATAACTTCAGTAATTAGATCCGAAATTCGAATCCATAAAGTGCGGTAGAATGTACATATGTTTATTTATTTATTCATCCAGTGATGATCATAAAACCTAACATAAATCATGTATTGTAGATCGTTGATCTGTTACTAACATGTTTACGTCCATTGTGGGTAATGTATTTGGGTAGAGTGCTGCCAACGCATTTTGATACAACTTGGTTGAATTCCAACAGTTGAGTGGACTAACTTTGTTTTAATGGTTTCAAACTTATATTATTTGGTTTTAAAACCCCCTTTAGTATTGTAAAGTTGTTGCGTTATATAGATAAATGGGGTTGATCAATTATTTGTGTTTGTGAATATTGGATTGTTGTGGTGTTATACGAATATGGGTTTAAATTATGGGAATGACCTTGGGGCATTGACATTTATTTACACATCATGGCTATAATTTGATGTAAGGGTGAGGTGTAATGGAGTCGATAATATATATATATATATATGTATGACATATTATATATATATATATATATTTAGTATTTCGGTGGCTACGACGTGCAGTCTACGACAAACCTTTGAGACGCATAGGTGAGTGAATATTTTTACGTTACCACATTATTATTTTAGTTTAATGTTCAAGTATGAATATTGTAAGAATTAGTTTTGAAATTGTTTAATATATCCAAATATGTAATTTGTGAAATTGCCGAATTATGGGTTTCGGAAAATATAAGTATGTTATGGCTAAAATGTAGTTTACGCAGGACTTATGAAAATGTGAAATTTAAGTCTTGATATGATGACTATAATTGAGGATAAATTGCAGTGATTTATGAATTTTTTTGAGTTCAGGGTTTTAGACATAGATTATGGAAATATATATATTTTTAAAGTATTGTGAATGTATCGAGATACGTTGAGCCTAGTAATTGTGACTTTGAATTGTGATATCTGAGAATGGATATTAAAATGTTGTAATGGAAGTATATTATACTTTATTCTATTAGGCTAAAATATGAATATAAAGTCATCACTGGAACTTGATATTGAAATATATGAAGTAAAGACAGAGTTACGTTCCTTACTGGATTCGAACGTAGGCTTATTAAATGCGATAATTGTTATGGTTATTGAAAATTGTTTTCGAAAATGTAAATAAGGTTAAGTTATTGTGAACCAATGAGTTGGGATTTGATTTTGTGGTCACTACTCTATAAACTAAACTTATGATTATTAAGAATAGAAAGAATGTTGTTGAGAATGTCGACCATGTGTTGGAAGAAGAGGAATTCATGGATTTTTATTTAAGTGACAACACGCGAGAAAGGAATATTGAGATTGATTGTTTGAGTGAGTGGATCTTTACGTATTTCTTATCATTTTACACTATATTATAACATTTATTGTTTTATGTATAACACTTATCGTTTTATGTATTAAGAATTATTTTTGTTGTTACAAATTATAATCATTTATGAAATTGTGAAATTGTGGATTTTGATATAAGAGTCATGATTGTGGATTAATTGCATTGTTTTATGGATTTCTTGTGATTTCATAATTAAATTATAAACTTTCGAATGGTTTTATTATACACTTATGGATTTTGTAAAATTAATTGATTTGTGATATCAAAGCTATTGATGAAACTATTTTGGAAGCTATTGTTTTGACAACATGAATTTGGAAATACAAGTTGATTTGATTTATAGAAATGTATCTAAGAGGACAGCGGTACATAACACCTCTAAATACCAGAGCTACAGATACAAAACCAAGAGAATGGCAATACGTAATGCACCTAGATTCCCCTGCCTCATATGTCATATTTTTTAGAGTAGTGACAGTAACTTGGGGGACGGCGATACATAAAGCCTCAAGGCACTAGATGATAACTTTATTTTTATAGTATTATTTTATTTATTTAAACTTGAATTTTAACTTATATATTGTTGATTTTGTTTTTATTAAATAA
>JAXCLQ010070790.1:0-13613 GCA_035584115.1 Cedrela odorata
ATTACAAGATCTCTAAGAAATCAAACCCCTTATGTCATCCTTGCCTTGGCCTTTTGCTAGAGAGAAAGAGAGCTTTTTATATTTTTTGATAATAATCAAAAATTAACTCCAAAAATTAGAAAATGGCCATATATATATATATATATATTTCTCATTTACTAAAGTGTCATTAGTTTTTTAGTCAAAGACAAATAAGTCCAAAGCTTGTCCAACAAGCTTTTCAATAAAAAAAATATAAAATATCACTTAAGTCCCATATTTTTAAGAAATTATAAATTGACCACAAATTCAGTCAAACTTGTTTTGACCAAATTTATTTTAATTCCATTTATAATTCTAAACATTGATGGAATATTGTAACTTACTTTAAGTCATATTCGGGTCAATTGATAAAGTTTTCAAGTTTATTAAACTACTTAATGTGCAAACCATTTACACTTTTGGCCAAATATTATCTCCAAGAGTGCTAACTCTCTTGCGGATAATATTTAATCTTTCTCATAGTAAGGAAGAGCACAAGTTATTGGTTGTGATCTCTTGGGTTTACTGTAAAGTTACCTGTGAGCTAAAATCAATCTTATCGAGTTCGTTCTAAACAATTCGGATGCTTAACTACTATGGGTAACGTCTAGCAACATGCCATAATCCCTAAACCACAATGAAGAAACTCTTCATCGAACCTTTTATGATTAACTATATATTCCGTGTAAATAATCTCCTTCCATTTGTTTAATCCCAACTAAATTAGAGCTCACAGATGTCAAAACTCTAAATTTAGTTATATGCGGATAATCAATCAATACGTGCTAACTTGTCACTACGAACTCTTCGTATGACATGTATGCTTTGGAAAAAGACTTTGTTTTCAGATGTTTACTAATATCCATCTGGGAACTCGAGTTTGGACCGAGTCAACAGAACCTTGAAATCCCCTATATCGAGTCAATGGATTCCATCTGACAATCATTTGCATCTCGATATAAACAACACATAACCAAATCGGCTTGTGTGTATAAGACATGATTAGTCTCACATTTATACACCATATGAACCATGTGCATCTATACCGATCAACAACTATAATGTCTCAAGTCTAAGAAGTAGTTAATACACTAGTATAATTATGTGATGAATTATTGACAACATACTTCTGTGTGATTCATCATAACTTTGGTCAAGTTTGAAAAACGGTTCTTTAACTGTTAATTCACACTAATGTCCTAATGACATGACTATCATGTTACCTGCACTAATATCATCTCATGATATTCACCGAAGATATTCAGTATGCCTACTGTGCGACGTTGATGCCCATTCAATATTGCATGTATAGGGAACTATTTAAATAATCTAATTATCTTGGATAATTCATATGCATATTCTATCATTAGTATGTATAAATAGAAGAAGCAGCATACACATATGAATTAAAATAATTTCTTTTATTAATAAATATGTACAATAAATATTACAATAGTAATTCAATATAATATACCCAAAACTGACAACACTAATTGTTTTGGGCATACAGCACTAACAATACTCTCATGCAGTTTCATTTTAAACAATTCGTAATTATGAACTAAAATACTAATTTTAGAGTCATTAACTCTACCAGTTCCTTCATGTGTGACTTCTAACATGTCCCAAATTGATTTAGCTATTTCACATCCAGAAATTCTATTGAATTTGGCTCTATCTAAAGTACAATTGAGAATGTTCATTGCCTTTCCATTTAAGGTGAGCGTATTTCTCTCTTCGGGAGTCCATTCCTTTTTTTGTTTTAGTTTCCTCTCTCTAGTGATTTCATCCTCAGTTGTGGGTGGATAGTACTCATCTTCTATTACACTTAAGATTTCAAAATCTAATGTTGATAAGAAGATTTGCATCCTCTTTTTTCAGTAAGCATAATCTGTTCCATTAAAGAATGGTGATCTATTCGTAGATTGTCCCTTTACTATTTGTATAAGGTTACTACTAGATACCATTTTAAACTACTCCTCGAGGTTGTGAATTTTATTTAATTGAGTTAGGCTCTAATACTAGGCCAGTTGGCAACACCCAAGAGGGGGGTGAATTGAGTTTTTAAAATTTTGTAATTAAAACCATATGAAATGCAATATAGCAATAAAATAGTAGTAAAAGAGAGAAAGCAACAATTACAGTTTTATAGTGGTTTGGCTAATCTTGGCCTACGTCCACTCTCTCAAATGCAAATCACTTCCACTGAGGTTCAACTAACTTTTTGTTTTGACGGGACAAGAAACACCCAATACACTCCTTCTAAGGTAAAGGATAACCTTACAACTTCTTTTCTACAAGTGAAGGAAACCCAAAGTGATCTTTTTTTAGTACAGGTGAAGATTTACCCGATACCAAATTACAACTATATATTTGATCTTTGCTCTCACACTAAAGTAGATATTTCAATAAGTTCTCACAAGAAATTTTTCTCACACAAGATTTAAAAGATTTACAGTAGTGAGAGAAAGTTTATGTTTACGTGTATAAAAATATTGTTTAAAGATTATTGTTGAAATTGATTATCAGTAATTATTATCGTTATCTGCTCTTCACTGTGTATGTTCTATTTATGTTTATCCTTTTTTTTAAGCAACACTTGTCCAACGACTTGATTTAGTGCATTAAATGTTCTCTATTAATGCTGCAAAGTTTACCGTTGAGCTTTAAAAGCAAAGAGAGTATCAATCCGTTTCTCCATGCATCAATCTCTTTAAGTGAACAATGTGATTTATATCCCGAGTATCAATCTCTTCTTCTATAAGTATTGATCTGTTTATGCTGGAAATATTTCTGGTTTTAGTGTATCGATCTGATTGCCTCTATAATTATTTTGTAACTCTTTGTGAAGACCATGTATAGATCTCAAATCTTCATGTATCGATCTAGTTGCCTCTGTAATTATTTTGCAAATCTCTCAGAAGACCATGTATTGATTTGTTGATCTTCATGTATCGATCTGGTTGCATTGGTGATTTCATTTGAAACTACTGTCTCAACAAATATCGATATCCTTATTTCTTTGTATTGATCCTTCTTGATGTATCGATCTGTTTCTAATTATGTATCGATCTATTTGTCTCTGAGTATCAATCCTGCATTCTTTTTAATGCACTTTGACAGAAATTTGTTAAGGAACAATTTCAAGCCTATTTATACAAGATTTTGAGACATATTTTGGGACTTATTTATTTAACCTAGTCAATATCAAAAACATATGCATATTAATGTTTGATGTCATCAATTTCTCTCATGATATCATCAGAAGGCAAGTCGGTTATGACAGTTTTGTAGGAAAACACTCAAGTGTTGAGTGTAGATAACAAACATTGGGATGTTATATTATCACTAATCCATAATCCAAGCGAGAGAATGAACCGACTCAAGCTTCTTCTTCTTCTATTCTCTTTACATTCCAGTGAGTGTTATTCCTTAGAGAAGGTTTGGTGAGGTTTTGGTTTTGAACTAAAAATCAGTAGAGAGAAGAAAGAGGCTAGAGAGAGAAAGCTACGGTTTTGGCTTGGTGAAGCTAAAACCGATCCCATAACGAAGCTGGAACCATCGTCACCAACACCGACATTGTGAACTTGAGGAGGCAAGCAAAAGAGTTCATTTGCTATTCCGATTTGCTAAGGAAAAAAGTAAGACTTCTTGAGTTTGCATTTTATGTTTATATTTGAAAAGTTTTAAATATCAAAACACACACATATACATGTCTAGATCCAAAATAAAGCTTTTCCGCATGTCCATGTGACGAGCATGGCCTCCCTAGCGGCAGTAGCGCATTCGGGAACTGATTCCGTGCGTCACACTTCCGCTGCAAACGTGAAACAAAGTATGGTTTTCTAGCTTGTTCCCTTCACTACCTCCTTGTAGTTACAGTTAATAAACAGGCCTACTGGACATATAACAGTATTAGGCCCACTGGTCACATCACCAATATACATGTATAATTTAAATCAATTTATTTTCAAACAGTGATTATAAATCAAATAAATAAAATCAGGCCTCCTTGACCATTTCGGCATGTATATCTAATAACTTTTCAAATAGCTGACCAAACAAATAATTTGCCTAATATCATATAAAACAAATATAACAATTTTGTTTTATTAATTCCTTTAACATGGAAACAATTTGTCTAACACACATATATTTACATAATCATGTATGTATAAATTTACTCACAATAATGGGAGGTTAACCACTTCCACTATTGATTCTCATGTCTACTAAGTCCTTCTCCCTAGTTCTTAGTGCCTAATAATGCATGAATATTATTAATATTTGATTTGATTCACACTTATACAAACCCTAAATTGATGCATGTATGCATGATAAGTATAAGTCTTATATATACCTATGAATTATGTTTTGATTTTTTAACCTAAGAAAATGACCTTAACTAGGTAAATCTAAGTTCATGTTACAGACCTCAAAAAGAGTTTTTTGTTGATATTTTGCATGTTCTCTAACTCATTTTGGATCCAAAGTTATAATCTCTTAAAGTTAGACTTACAATTCAGGTCGGAATTAAGGTTAGGGATATTAAGCTTGGTCTTAGATGTATTGAGCTCGGGGTCGGATATATTGAGGTCAGAGTTGGGTGTATTATGCATGGGTCAAGAGCATTGTGCTCAAGTCAGGAGCATTGTTCTCGGGTGAGAAGCACATACTTAAAACTTGAAAACTTCTAAGATGACAAAACCTAACAAAATTAGAATGTTTTGGGGATCTTTGATAAGCAAAATGAGCTCTAATTTGGTATTATAAGTACTTTTTGGAAAGGTATTTCAGTTTAGAATAATTTTATCTCTCTAATAGGTTTTTCCTTAAAATAGTTCAATTTTCTATAAAATGAGAATAACCATCGAAAGGTTCAAACTGCCATAATTTCTTCCTTTCTTTTCTAAACTAAATTCGACCGCAATCCATTTACATACTAACTCAAACTTTTAAACCCAGTTTCAATACTTCAAGAACAACTATTAAAGAGACTTATTTAAGTTTTAAAGCTCAATTTAAAATAATATCACAAATCAAAAACTTAACCCATGCATAGTAAAAACCATTTCAAAATTTACGTTAAAATGAATTCTAAGATTTTAGGATGGGTGGAATGCTTACCAAAACTCAAGAAAAATCCTTAGAGTTGCTTGAATTCTTGTATTTGAAGAATCCCCAAATTGACTTTAAACCTAAATCATTGAAAATAAACATTATAGCGGCTTTAGAATGATGAATTTATGTTATTATCAGCGAAAAATCAAAAGAAAAGGGAAGGACTAGTGAAAAAGAGTGAGAAGAATCGTTGGAAACGTAGGAGAGAAAGAAGAAGGAGAAGAACGTGAGAGGAGGAAAGAAAAATGAAAAAATTTCTAGAGACTTGAGGTTTATATAGTGGGTAATAGAATGACGAATTTACCTTTAACTTGAGAAATGGGTCTTATGGACTATCTTACTTATAATCATACACATGTGTGAGGTATCATACACACTTCTTTCTAAGTAAACTCAGCATGACAATAGCAGATATGAGATTATTGAGAACTTCACTCCGGTCTCCCTGATACTCATATAAGGGCTCTCCCAGTAAGTGGAAAGTAACTACCTTTCGATAACAATCTAACACGGCACGATACTTGGACAACCAAACCATGCTTAGGATTATACCAAAATTTATGATCTCAGCATGATGAGCATGACCACAATAATAATGCATGCTCTTAGAATTTTAGAAATTACCACAGCGCCACTTATAGGAGTATATACAGTGATATAAGACTATAACTTGTCCATAACCCTACCCAGACTTGATGCAAAGTATGGTGAAATAAAAGAATAAGTTGCGCCAGGATCGAAGAACTTCGGCACATCGAGATTCCACAAGAAGAGTACTTATAGTTACAACATTGGATGCTTGAGCATCCTGAAGGGTAAGGGTAAAAACTCTGGTTGGACCTCTTACAACTGAAGTCTATCCTCAACTCCCTGATGACTAACCTTTACCCATAGATCCCTGACCTTCTTGATCCCTAGCTCTCAGAGGTGGCATAGGTGGTGAAATAAGGGAAAGTCAATTAGCTACTGGCTATGACTGATTCAAAAGGCAATCCCACTTAATATAGTTTACTTTCCCATAACGATAGCAAGCACCCGAGTCCCTCAAGCACTGCCCAGTATGTGGGCATCCACAATGTTGACATAAAGATATAGAAGATTATGCCACTAAAGTCGAAGATACCATTTGATGACTAGTACCTTAGGTAAATCATCTTTTAGGGACTCTGCCCTTAGAAAGCCCTCCTCTAGCAAATGTACTTCTAGCAGGAAGTTCATTATTAGATTTGCCCTAGTCTAGCTAATGAGACTTTCCTAACTCTTCTGATATTGGTTTCTTGCAAAATTCTCTTTCTACTTGCTTGTCTCAAGCCCTCATCTCAAATCTTTGAACAGTATCCAAAACTTGTGTATAAGAAGTGGTCTCTGAATTTGGGATAGAATTGTTAGTGTATATGCCCTAGAAACAAATCGTGTTGTAGGTTTCTCGGCAATTAATTTGTAATAAAATATTTATTATTTTTAATAAATAAAAGAATTATTGTTGATTCACATTTGTATGTTGTTTCAACTATTTATACATGCTATAAATAATTTATGAATGTGATAAGTCCATATAAGACATTTAAAGTAAATATTCTTATCAAAATCGTTCCCTACAGAAACTATTATTTAGGCAATAATATTGTATAGTAGACACATTGAATGCTTCTAAAAAGATATAAAAAAAAGTTGATATAAGTTCCGATGACGATGATAGTCATGTCACTAGGGCATTATTGTGGATTCACGGTTAGAGAACCGTTTATCGAACATGACCAAAATAAACGATAAATTACATGGAATAGCATGATGTCAATGGTTAATTGTTTGGTCATATTAGTGTGCGATGTAATCCTTCGAACTGCTCGTGGTCGAATCTAGTATGAATGCCTATGGCTCATATGGTGTATACGTACGAGGCTAGCCATGTCACGTACAATAAACCAGTTTGGTCATGCATTGTTCGTACGCAGAAACGAAAGATGGTCAAGATGGGATTTGTTAACTCAGGATATTAGGATTAGAGTTTCTGCTAACTCAATTCGTATCCGAGTTCCTAAGGTGAGCATCCATAAATGTCGGAAAAATAAATCTCTAGCCAGAGTGATTATTAGTCATGCGAAGAGTTCGTGATGACAAGTTCCAAACATAGCAATCGACGGTTCATAAAGAAATCGAGTTCAAGATTTTGACATCTATGAATCTATACTCGATAAGGATATAGACGACGAAAGGATACTATAAGGCAAATATGACAGTTTATATTAAAATGGGATTTGATGAAATTATTAAACTCGCTGCATTTTAGGGGCTATGCCATGTTGTTAGATGTCAACCATAGTCAGTGTTTTCAGAATTTATTTAGGATAAGATCCAAAATCGAGACACGGCTAATTCACAGGGGTCCCACAAGGTCATACCAATGCTTGATGTGAGAGGGTACGGATTATTTAAAAGAAGGCTAGCACCTTCCTAAAATAATAAGGGTTTTGATTATTTTATTTAAGTGTTACATAAAATAAAATAAAGTATTTTAAGAGTTAAAATAGCCTTACAATAATTAATTAGATTAATTATATTTAATTGAGAGGGTACTTAATAATATTTATTAAGGACTAATATTAATCCTTTAAAAGTTAAAGGACTTATAATACCTAGGGGTTAAAATGCAAACTAGTGTAGTTTGCATGCCTTTATGACAATAAGTGATTGTCCAAGGATTAAGTTGCAAAGCATGAGGTAATTTTTACCAAAATTAGATTTTGTAAGGACTCTCATGCAAATAAAATATTTGCAAATCAGCCCAAACTTTAAAAACCAAAGTCTTTCATATTTTCTCATTAAGTGAAAAACGCTAAGAAAATTGGAAGAAAAACTCTCTCTTTTTCTCTCAAAAGCCTCTCCCTTTCATTGTGCATCAAGGGTGAAAAATTGCGAAGGGCTTGTGTTCTTCAAGTCTACTACTCTTTCATCTTCATCAAGCAGCCATTGAAGTAAGGTAAACACATCAATTCCATCTTACAAATTCAGTTTTTATTTTGAAAGATTACGATGAAAATCTTGCAAGCTATGAAATGTTCTTAGCATGCATGTCTAATTTATCATCCTCTTCATGCATTTTTGTTTTTCAACAAGAATGGTACAGATAATCCCAAAGCCTATTTACAAATCTCTTGGCCTTCATCTCCTTGGTATTTATCAAGTGAGTACCGCTCATAGTGAGAGAGGTGTGTAAAACACACATCATATCGCTCATAGTGGGAGAGGCCTATAAAACGCGCATCATACTTAGCCACTGACATATGTTCTCCCTGAACTATTTGTTCAAACTCATTAGCCCTTGTTGGAGATATGCCCTAGAACCAATCGTGTCATATGATTTAGAGATATCATCCTTATGTATATATAACTTTGTTATTTATTGTAAATTAGTTTATGATTAATAAAATAGCATTTATATCATTATATATATATATACAGTTGCATATATATATAGATATTATATAGAAAATGCATAACGATATCCCGTGATGTATTAAGACATCATAACTCTATCTGCAAGGAGTTGTAGATATGAGTAGAGAGTTTGATTTAAATATATCCGAATTAGTTCGCGGTTGAGGTATTGTCATAAGGGAGTATGACATTGCCTAACTGGCATGTTTGATGCTGCTAAGGATTAGTATTTGATGCAAATAGTTGGGTGATGAGTCTCATATTACAAGATCATAAATATGAGTAATACGTTGGAATGCGTGTTACTGAATGTGACCAAACGTGACGAATCACATGGGTGATTATCTACAGTCAATGATACGTCACACAGACATACTAGTGTACCACTGGTCCTTTGACCTGAGGTGTCATAGTTGCCCCTTGCATTGAGACACATCGTTCACTTGTGTATATCGCACCGGGCTAGCCACGGCTGGTGAAAAAAGCTTGTTAGCAATGTGTTTAAGTCTAAGAGAACAAGTAATGACTAAGACAGAATCTACTGACTCAGATATTAGAGCTTGAGATCCTAGGCGGGGATGTCATACATAGGAAATGAAATCTCTGGCCATAGTATGTATTTCCGGAAAGGTGTTTTTAAATACATGATTCCTGTATATGATTCGAGACCTTGTTCCTATGATTGAGTTAGGGATTTGATGATTTCATGACCCGCACTCGATCGGGAGTCAACAGTAGAGAGACTTTACTACATGTACGTACGACTATATAGATTAATTAGTGTTTGGAGGTTTTGGCATCTTGCTAGAGGTTGCACATGATCATTAGGAACTTTGGTTACAAAGAGTTGTACCGAAGAGATACGAAGGAGTTTGCGTTCACCCATGTCCAGCTCACAATAAACCCAGGGTGTCACACATATAGTCAGTTATTTGATGATAATGGCTATTGCTACTATGCAATAATTGTTAACCAGTTAATAATATTGTACAGATATTGATCGGGTAGCAATTAGATTCTTTATTGTAAAAAATATATTTTTCAACTCTGACGCGCTAGCACGCGTATGCGTGAAAAAAATATTTCGATTTAATTTTGGGATACCGTAAATATGATTTGCGGATACAATAATATTAGTATATTATTATTATATTTTAATATGATTAAAGTAATCATAAAATATAATTATTAATTATAGTGATATAATTATAAATATCTAAAATATATTATTGATATATATATGTAAGATATTTATTAATATATGTGTATATAAATGTATACATATATATAACTCTCTCTCTCTCTCATTTTGATATATATATATATATATGTTAATTTGATTAATATATATATATATATTATATTTATAATGCATTAATGCATGTATATATATGTGTGTATTAAAGGAATGCATGCATATGATTATAGATATGCATACCGCCAACCTAATTAGCCATCACTCATTGTTGCATTAATTGTATTTTTAATATTTTGCAAATGTAAGTCAACTGATTCATGAATGTGGGAGTCGGTGGAAAGTTTGCTTGACAAAGAAAGCTTAAGGGTTAAGCTTGCAGATATATATATATATATATATACACACACAGAATACGGGGAAGAAGAAAAAGTTTTTTCCTCCTCTGTTTTCTTTCTTTTTTTTCTGTGTTTTTGAGAAACCATAGCCTCTTCCTCTTTTTCAACTAATAGAAGCTTGGTGAAGCGGAGCTTGGTGTGATGTTTTAGTTGTGAACCAAGGCAGGAACCAGAAGAGAGAGAAAGATAAAGGCTAGAGAGGGAAAGCTTGGTAAGCTTGGTGAAGCTTAAACCAAAGCTCAAAGATCCCAACCAAGCCGAAACTAGCATCCTCAACACCTACTTGTGTGGACACCCAAGGAAGCAAGACAGTTGCTATTTCGGATTGTTAGGCCAAAGGTTAGGTTTTTTCTTTGTTTTGTTTTCAAAACAGAGCAAATTTTGTAAACTGTAACATGCATGTGTGCATGTATAGATCAAAAGGGAGTCTGTTCTGCAAGTTTATCAAGATAACCATGGCTTCCTTGCGGCGGTTGCACACCCAAAATTTCATTTCGTGCGTCGCATTTCTGCTGCACACGAAAACAGAGCTTATTTGCATTCACTGTTCCGTTCAACCCTTACATCCCTATGGCTTTAAGGGAGGAAACAAGTCAAAATAGCAGTGCTGAACTCTGGCGGCTCTAAATGTGGTCTTGATTCTCCCATGTTCTGCAAGAGGTATACCACTTATAAGCGATATCCTGAAATTGAAACCCCACAATTTGCACTGACCGTACTGGGGAACATCCAATAGCAATATAAATTTATTAGATTCCTCAAGGAATCTTCTCAGGTCAGAGTTGGGTCATGTCCCAGAAAATGTAAGAGGTTGCATTTTCTTGAGTTCTTGCAGTGTCACCATAATTTCCTACCTCTGAACTGATGAAGCTAAAACTAAAACTGGAGCAGGAGCTAAAACAAAGGGTACTAGAGGTTATTGTTGTTGTTGCTATTGTCTAAACAATTATACTATTGTTTCCATAGTCTGTTGCATACGTTACATCCCCACTGCAGCAACATCATCAATTGAGCCTGCTTCCCTTTTAGCTAACCCCTTTCTTATATCCTCAACTATTCTTCTACAAGGATATTCCCAACCCCTGGGTACAGATTCTCGAGGTATGGAAGTTCTTTAGTCAAAGGCGTTGGCCTGAGGAGCCCTACTGGTACTAACACGTCTTCGAGGTGGCATGACTAGCTAAATTTATAAAAAATAAATAAATAAATAATAGGATTAATCTATCAAAATTCTATAAGTCGAACAACATTTTTAGAGGATAAAACATATAGATCAAATACCGGAGTAGTGCCTTGCATACAGTATCCCAGATATACCCCATACATAACCCTACCCTAACCATACAATCATAGACCTCTAGACTATACTTTGATACCAACTTTGTCACCTTCTAGAATTGCTAGAATGTGACCGACAGAAGACATGATTAACTTTTCTCCATCAGCCTCATATTACCATGCAACTTGAGGATATAACCTTTATAACCTGTTATATACAAATTAAACATACATACATGAATCTTTATCTAAATTAACACATATTATATTGCACAAAATGGAATTAGTTCATTAGAAACTGCTAAAGAGCTCTATGCCCATGACATAAATAGAAACCAACCATCATCAAATATATATACATGATCACTGATTCATAAAACACAAACTAAGGTTGTAATGCCTGAACCAAACATAACTATGCATTATAAACCCAAAATCTCTAGTGATTGCATGTTGATATCTTGATCCATTGGCTTGCCCTTAAGGAAAACTGCTATACTTTTGGATCATACATAGAACTTACAAAACTGAAGTGAGGAGAGGAGTAAGTCTTGGGGAGATTTAATGTGTGGAAAGAAAATTATTAATAAAATCATTATATACATATACATTAAGGAAGTAAAAGGTAAACATAATCATTTATCTGTTTATTACTCATGCATATTATAGTACTATCGTATACAAATATATATATATATATATAAATATCATGCGTATACATTCTTGTCTAATCCATGTTTAGGGCTACGCACTTGACTAGACAGAGTGACAGTCCATACCCAAGGCTACACACTTTACTGGACAAAGAGACAATCATATCTAGATACATGAATTAATTATGTAGCACACACACACTCACACCCATGCAATCATTTATATACATACATATATATATATATAGAGAGAGAGAGAATTCATATCAACATCATATTCGGCCTCCTCCTGGTCATAATACTCATATAACTCATCAACAACTCAACATATCATTTCTATATGCATAATTATAATCATAAACACAATTATAAAAATTACATAAAAAATAAAGAAAGCATAGGTATTCCTCACCAGTCTTACAGTCACTAGTTGAACAACATTTGCATCAATGGGACTAGACTATCTCTCCTTCGGAGTATTTATAACGCATTGTTACCAAATATCATTAGAGGAATCGAAATAATAACATTTACAAACTAATGTGTAAGCCTTATTTTTTGAGCATAAGGGTAAAGTAGTCATTTGTATGACATTTATTTCACACATACATAAAAATGGTTAGTTGACACAGTTCAAGGCTTAGGTGAATTAAATTGTAACGCCCGCAATTTTGAAAATTTGTAATTGTAGCATCTGCAGTATTTAAAAAATTTAATCGAATAATTTAATATTATTTGATTAATTAAAATTTCATGTAACTTAGAATTTTGGGTGAATTAATGAATTTTGAACTCAAAATAGTGTTATTTGTTTATGTTCAAATTAATGTTATAAAGTTGAGTTATAAGTGAATTTTGGATTAAAGAAATAATATTTGGATTAATTTTAGACTTAATTATAAAGATTATGAAATATTAAAGTTGATTGTAGAATTTTTCAAAAGGACTAAAATAAAATGTTTTCAAAATTTTAGGTTATTTTAATAAATTTAAAAAGAATAGGGACTTAATCGATATTTTACATTTCAAATTAAAATAAATTTAGTGTTTCTTCCCCCAAAGCCATGTCACTTTGTATGCTTATTTTTTCATTTTTACAGCAAACCCTTTCTCCAATTTCTTACTCAATTTAAGGCCAAATGACTTCTAATTCGATCAGTTTTATTTCAAGTTTCAATTACTGGTAAGGTCTATAACCTGATAAAAACTTGAATTTTAGATTTTTATCATTAATTGGAATTAGAGTTACTATTTTTTTAAATAAGTTATTCTTAATTTTGAATAGAAAATATTAAATTGGGTTAAATTGAAGTAGAAAACATAGTATTAGATTGATTTACCATTGATTGAGGTATTTGTAGGAAGAAATTGGTGTGTTTTTCTCTAGGATGAACAATATTTTTGAAGGTGCTACAATGTTTTTGAATATTGCTACAGTAATTTTAATCTGTACAGTAATTGTTTGTACAGTAACTTTAATCTGCACAGTACTGTTTGCATAGTAAATTC
>JAXCLQ010070791.1:0-13607 GCA_035584115.1 Cedrela odorata
TAAAATAAAATAAAATAATATTATTACTCTTAAGTAAATATTTTAAAATATTAATTTAAATTATATATAAATTATTTTTTAACTTCAAATGCTTATCTTATCCTATCCTGAGTTATCCCAAGGATTTCTATGGTATAAAATTTTTTATCATCTTCTTTTAAAACATGTGGGCCTAGGATAACATATGTGGACCCCATGAAATTTATCATATCCTCCTTCATACACCAAACATGGGATTGGACTAAAATAGTTCAATCCCATGCCTTATCCCGTAACCAAACGAGGCTTTAATGTAAAAAATATTATCTCTCTATACACGCTCATCGTTTTCATCCTTAAGTTAGTGTTTAGGGTACGCCTAATCACTAAGGCCTTACCATCTACAGCATACTGTACATCACTAGTATCCTCTAATGCAGGCATCTCAACATTATGATTACTCTCATCCTCTTCAATCTCTATTTCTCCTGAATCTTTCAAAACCATAACCCTCTTGCTAAGACACTGCGAAGCAACATGTCCTTCGCCTAGACACTCAAAGTACTTAATGTCTCTATTTTTTCTTGTCTGATCTACATCCTTACCTTTTTCCTTCAATTGACTCGCTACTTATTCCTTGTGCTTCACATCCTCGTCTTTAGTCCTAGTAACTAGTTTATTATCCTTAAAAACCCAATTTGGTTTCCAAGATGTGAAACCTGAACCCATCCTAGTACTAGGTCTAGCTATTCATTTTCGCTTAGGTTGCCTTTCTACTTTTATAACCTTATGGACCATGTCCTTTATCTCTATATAATGTTAGACCTCTACCACATTAGCTATATCTCTATTAAGCCCATTAAAATACCTAACCATAGTAGCCTTCCTATCCTCAACTATATCTGCCCTCAGTTATGACGGTCTCTATCTCCTTAAATAATCATTGACACTCTTGCCACCCCGAGTAAGAGTCTGTAATCTATAATGTAAGTCATTTTAATAAGGACTAGGTACAACCACTTCCTCATAAAGGTCTTCATTTCATCTTAAGTGCTTATCGGATGCTCCTTATTCCTCCTTTTATTCAATAGTAATTGATCCCACCAAATTAAGGCATAATTAGTAAACTTTACTGCAGCTAACTTAACATTTTTCTCTTTTGAATAATTATAACAATAAAAAACTAATTTTACCTTGCTCTCTCACTCTATGTACAACTCTAGGTCATTCTTACCCTGAAATGTTGGTATCTTCACCTTAATACTACCCAAACTACGATTTACACTATCTTAGCCTCTACCATTTCTATCACAATAATGTCTCATATGTCTGCCATCAATTCTATCTCCTCTATATCCGTTCCTTCCTCCACTAACTAATGAGTCCCTATTAAACTCCCCATTTACTTCCAACTCACTATCAGAACCTAAATGTGGCTCAGGAACTAGCCTACTAGTCTTACGTGTGCTAGGTTCACTTTTAGATTTACCCTGCTTCACCTCTACCATATCTATTTGCAAGTTTTTAAAAATTCCCATGAATTTTTTCATTTGTTGTTGCATTGCTTTTATGGTAAATTCTTATTTATTTTTATCCATTTCAGATCCACTGTGAGACATTGTATTAATTAATTAAAAGACCTCACAATTACTCCCTCACTTGAGTACACTCTAGTCACTGGTGTTTCACACAAAGTGTAAGGCTTTTACGCTCTGATGAGCTCACACACTCTTGCCTTTTACCACTTAAACTTCTTTCGATAGTTTTTTAAATAAACTAGTTTAAGTAGCAATCTTGCACTTTCAATCTAATGAATACCGCAAGTTAATCAAAATAATTCTCAATGGAATGATTTGACATGAAAACAAAACTAAGAATGCAAGAATACAAATCTACGCACTAAGAACAAGTAAATGAAGTTTTGGCGACAATTACTAAAAGAGTAATGAAACCCTAATGGACACTAGTAAGCAAACAAAAAAAAAAAAAAAAAAAGAAACTAGGATTACAAAGGGAATTAATTAGAAACAAGGTGAAATAGACAAATAAAGTTAATTAAGATAAATAAACAAAATAAAAAAGACAAACACAAATAGCAAAGAAACAAATACGAAAGTTAATAAGAAATTAAGCTCAAGGAATGAAATTTTAGCCTGAAATATCTAAAGGTGTTTAACTAAACCCTAAAACCCGAATTAAAGGTTCTTAAGTGCGAAGCCCAACCCAAATTTATCATAATTTTAGATCAAATCCCATGGAAAAAAAAGTTGTCCCAAATTATATTCAAACCAACCACCAAATAAGACCAAACAATTTAACTAGCTCAAATAAAAATAAACTAGCAAGAAAGCCTAACTAGCTTCCTTTTGTAACACCCGCAATTTTAAAATTTTATAACTGTAGCATTCATAGTATTTAAGAAATTTAATCAAATAATTTAATATTATTTGGTTAAATTAAAATTTCATATAATTTAGAATTTTTAGGTGAATTCTAAAATTTATTTAGACACAAAATTAATTTTATAAAGTTGGGTTATGAGTGAATTTGAATAAAGAAAATAGTACTTGAATTAATTTTACACTTAATTGTAAAGATTTTAAAATATTAAAGGTTATTTTAGAATTTTTTTAAAGGACTAAAATGAAAGTTTTTTGAAGTTTTATATTATTTGTATAATTTTAAAAAGAATAGGGATTTAATCAAAATTTTACATATTAAAATAAGACAATTTACAATTCACCCGTTCAGTAGCCATTCTTCTTTTTTCCATCCAGTAGCCATTCTTCTTCTTTTAGTAACCACCAAAACCCTTTTTCTCCTATTCTCTCTTAAATTTCGGCCAAATTACTTTGAATTCGAGTAATTTTCTTTTAAATTCTAGTTACCTATAAGCTTTATAATGCATTAGAAGCTTGAATTTTGATTTTAAGTATGAATTGAAATTGAAAATTATTAATTATTCGAGAAAATTCTACTTAATTTTACATAGAAAAAGTTAGATTGTGTTGAATTGGAGCAGAAAATATAGTATTGAGTTGATTTGATATAATTTAAGTGTTGATTAGAAGAAATTAGGGTGTTTTTCTCTCGGGTAAACAGTGTTTTTGAAGGTAGTACAGTAACTTCGATTTGTACAGTAATTGTTTGTACAGTGTTTTTAATCTGTATAGTAACTGTTTGCACTTGTGTAACCATAATATAAACAGTAATTTTCTACAGTACTACGACATAAACAGTATTTGTTACAGTAAATCCTATATGAAAAATATTTTATTATAGTTTTTAAATTAAAATTGTATTTGTTTGTTTAGGCAAAAATGTGTAAATTTAGGGTAGTTAAAAATGAGAATTAGAATAAATTAGCCACGAAAATTCATTGTTGAAAATCACGTAAATGGCTTTAGATAGTTAAACTTAGTGATATAGACAAAACTAAGGAATTTTAGACACTAATTCCACGATTATCGCATTTAAAACATTTATATTGATTAATTAAATAATAGAAGACGTGATTTATATATTTGTGGTATTAGACTATGAGAATTCGGGAGAAATATCAAGTTAGTTAGGAGTATCATTAGTAGGAGTGATTACCCTTCCATTGTAGTAAGTAAATCGTGCATACATTTTTCTACTTTTAAAATAATATGATATCTAAGCATGTGTTTGAAAATAATATGAAAATTGAGAATTTTGAATTCTTTATATACTAATATCAAATTTATGAAATGGCTGTTGAAAATGATATCGATGTGTAAATATTTATGAATAAAAATGATTTTATGGCTCTAGTCGTTAGTTAATGTTTATTCTAATTTAGCCGGGTCTCGTGTTAAATGCGAGACTTGTGAGTTATTTAAAATTCTGTTTAACGTACTACGCATGTTTTTGTTATGTTTGAAATGGAAAGATTGTCCATTTTAAGCGGAATATGTGATTACATTCTAAATCCGGGTTACTGTGGGTGTATGTGAGACTAACCGACTGAGCCATTCTGAAAATATCTGTACTATGAATTGTTTTCTGTGTAATTGTAAAGTTTGAAAATTGATCTATTTAATTATTTATATTTTGTACTATATCGACACGTGCAAACTTGCATAATTTATTTACTGAGATTATATCTTACCCTTTATTGTAAAAATTTTATTTTTCAGAGAATAGTACATAGAAGTGACAAAGAACGTGTGCAAGGTTAGTTAATTATAGATGAAAATTTTGGTTATATGTGTAAGTTATTGAGTAATTATAAGTTTGAGAACTAGTTATACAGATAACTCTTTATACGTGCAAGGAATTTAGAAATTGTAGACATTTAAGAATTATATAATAGTAATATTCTTTGTATGAAATGATATAACATTATGTAATAATGATTGATTAAATAAGTATGAGAATGGGGTGTTACACCTTTACTACACCAAACCTGAAATTAACTGTTCCTTTTTTTTTATAATTAATATGATTTTCAACCAATATCACCCCTTTTAATACAATTCGGCAACAAATCACTTTCAAATTTGATATATATATATATATATATATATTTTAT
Source organism: Cedrela odorata (assembly GCA_035584115.1). Classification (NCBI taxonomy): domain Eukaryota; kingdom Viridiplantae; phylum Streptophyta; class Magnoliopsida; order Sapindales; family Meliaceae; genus Cedrela; species Cedrela odorata. Next base: position 4,535 of record JAXCLQ010070791.1, read on the forward strand.
GAATTTCATTTTTTTAATTTTAATTTTTTAAAATTATGTTTTTGTTTTTTTACTAATAAACAAGAAAAAAATTGGCTTCCCCTCCTTAAGAAATAACCACAAGTCACTCAAGAGAGAAAATAACCTAAACTTTAAAACTAAACATTGAAAATGAGAAAACAAACAATAAAAGAATAAAATTTGGTTAGAATATAAGCTTTGATAATAAATCTGATGTGAATCTTTATAGAATGACTCTTTAAAAACTCGAAAAAGGTAGATAGAACACCAAATAACCAAACCAAGGTTGAAAAGTTAACCGTTGATCCGAAACTTGTGATTAAGCAACTAACAAACGGTATTCCGAAAGAGAATGCCGCAAGATCACTCTTGATAAGTTCTAAATCTTAAGTTTATTTAAAAAAAACTATTGAAAGAAGCTTGAATGGTAAAAGGCAAGAGTGTGTGAGCTTATTAGAGGGTAAAAGCCTTATACTTTGTGTGAAACATGAGTGACCAAAGTGACATTATTTCGAGCGTACACACTTAAGGGAGTGATTGTGAGGTCCTTTAATTAATTAACATAATGTCCCACAGTGGATCTGAAATGGATAAAAATAAACAAGAATTTACCATAAAAGCAATGCAACAACAAATGGAGAAATTCATGCGAATTTTGAAAAACTTGCAAGTAGATATAGTGAATGAAGCAGGATAAATCTATGAGCGAGCCTAGCCACATAGAACAAGTAAACGGGTTCTTGAGATACCTTTGGGTTTTGATAGTAAGTTTGAAGTACAAGAGGAGTTTGATAGGGACTTATTGGTTAGTGGAGGAAGGAACGGCTATAGAGAAGATAGAATGATGATAGATCAAGCCCATTACTAAGCTCACCATTGGATGTTCGTGATCAAGTTGTTTGTGATCCTTTGTATATTCCTCAAGACCCGATAATTAGATCCAAAGCTAAGGAGATCAAAAAGGTACTAAATGGACTTTTTTAGAACATAATGGTGCAAGAGGCCCCATCCATAAATTCACTTGTATTGTTTGGCTCAGTTGGAGATTATGGGTTGTACAATCTCATTCAAGCATCAAAGAAAGAGAGTCCAAGCCCTTGATAGGTCCTTATTACACATACTTCAAATTCATCACTATTTCTTGACTTAATTACTCTTATCCTAGTTTAGGGGTATTTTAGTTATTTTTTATTCATAGGCTTTTGGAGTTGAATTTTATTTGACTTGTAGAACTTTATGAGACCTTGTTATAGGTTGAATTTTAAATTAGGGTTCCTAATTTTTAGAAGTGTGATGTATTTAAGGGTATTATAAATCTTAGCCAAAGGGGAAGTACGAAAATACATCTTTTTAATATTTAGCTTTTATTTCGTGTTCTTTAAATAAACTAGTTTCAGTCTCAATCTTTCGCTTTCAATCCAATGAACCACAAGTTAAGTAAAATTATTGTCAACGGAATGGAATTGAAATGGAAACGAAACTAAGAACGTAAGAGTACAAAGCTACGCTCTAAAAACAAGTAAATAAAGTTTTGGTAACAAGAAATCAAAGAATAATTGCTAAAGGGGTAATAAAACCTTAATTGACACTGGAAAGCAAAAAAAAAAAAAAAACAAACAAACAAACAAACTAGAATTGCAAAGGTAATCAGAAATGAGGTAAAATTAATAAATAAAGCGAATGAAAATAAGGAAACAAAACAAAAGACAAACGTGGACAGCAAAGAAACAAATATGAAAATAAACAATTAATTAAGTCCAAGAAATGAAATTTTAGCCCAAATTGCCCAAGTTAGAGTTTCTTAAATACTAAGCTCAGCCTAAATTTATCATAACTTCAGATTTAATCCCAAAAAAAAAAAATTATCTCAAATTATATCCAAACCAACCATCAAATAATTTAACTAGCCCAAATAAGAATAAACTAGTAAGAAAGCCAAACTGGTTTTTTTTACTATACCAAACCCGAAATCAACTTCTCTTTATATGTATATATATATATATATAATGTGATTATATATAATTAATATGATTTTCAACCAAATATCACCTCTTTCAATACAATTTAACTGCAAATCACTTTCAGATTTGAGATTTTTTTTTATGAATTTCGTTTATTTATTTATTTATTTTTTACTAATGAACAAGAAAAAAAAATTGGCTTCCCCTCCCTAACTCTGAAATTAAAGATTGAAAATAAGAAAACAAACGATAAAATGATAAAACCTAATTAGAACCTAAATTCTGATACCAAATCTGATGCGAACTTTCAAAAAATGACACTTTGAAAACCCATAAAAGGTGGATAGAATCCCAAATAACAAAATTAAGGTTGAAAAGTTATTCATTGACCTGAAACTTGTAATTAAGCAACTAACCAATAGTATTCTGAAAGAGAATGCCACAAGATCATTCTTGATAAGTTCTAAATCTTTATGTAAAAAAAACTTGAAAGAAAAACTTAACTCATATTAAAAATATGTATTTTCGAGCTTCTTCTTCGGCTAAGAGTTATAACATCCTTAAATATATCATACTCCTAAAAACTAAAAACCCTAATTTGAAAACTCTAATAATATAGTTTGGGCTTGAAATTTAACTTATAATGTGGTCTTATAAAGTACTACAAATCAAATAAAATTCAAGTCTCAAAGTACATGAACTGAAAATAACCAAAATACTTCTAACCCATGTGTAATAAGGATCTATCAAAAGCTTGGACTCTCCTTCTTTGGTGCTTGAATGAGATTGTACAATCCATAATCTTTAACTGAGCCCAACTATGCAAATGAAGTAATGGATTGGACCTACTGTACTATTATGTTCTAAACAAGCTCATTTAGTGCCTTTTTGATCTCCTTAGCTCTTGATCTAGTTATCGCGCTTTGAGAAACATGCAAAGAATCACAAACAACTTGATCATAAGTATTCAATGGTGGGCTTGGCTGTAAGCTTGATTTATCATCAGTTATATTGAATGCCTATTATCAAGAGTGAGATAAGTCATAGTTTTTTACAAATTAATTTAAAGGTTAATCTTTTGTTTTCTTACATTTTTCTAAAAGAGGTATTTTAATGTGTTTAAATGTTTCATCTTTCAATTAAGATCACTCTTTAGTTGACTCTTAATTGAGTTATTATAAAAAATCAAAATTAATTTTTACAAATTGCTTCAAAGTAAATCTTAATGCCTTACTATTTAATAATATTAAAAGTTCACTATAAGAACCAACTCATGAACACAATTCTCATAATACTTGGATAATTAGACTTGTAGTAAACTTATATAACAAATTCTCTATGGATCAACACTTGGACTTCTGAACTTTGATTACTTGAGACAATCTATACTTGGGTGTACAACCTTAAAGTTGTAGCATTAGAGATGTGTGTCGTTTCAAGGATAAGTAAATCCTTTGGAGTTAATAGTTTAAAAAGTATGGGCATATTTATTTCTTGAGCATTATTTTCAATATGATCCTAATTTTTCAATTTCCTCTTTCCAAGAACAGTATCTTTCGGACTAATTGGTTTATCATACTTATATTGTGTAGTAAACGATTCATTTGTGACATTATTATATTGTTCTTCCGGAACAATCACCTGGGCTAGTATATTGGCAACTGAAATATATAATTTGGTTATTAATTTATTATTAGTGATGCATCTGATAATTAATTCATAATTTGCTGAAGCTAAACTATCCTTCCCACCTTATTTTTCAGATTAATTAGTAGAAGAATCAAGATGAGACACAATAACTGTTTTCTAAAAAAGTTCAAACTTTACTTCAAGAGATGTTTTCTTTTCATTCTAATGGTTAAAAACTTATCTTTTCAAAATAAAAGTTTATAAAATGTGTGATAAATAGATCAGTCGTTAGGGTTTAAGATATTTGATAATAAAAAGTAAGTTAAAACTAATATAAATCCACAAACAACTTTGAGGTTTCGTCTTTAGACGTTTTAGAGGAGTTATAAGAACATATAAAGCACATCCAAAAGTGCTTGAATGAGAAATATTATGTTGATGACCAAATACATATTGCAGTAGAGAGTATTGATGATAGGCAGTAGGTTTAAGATGAATTAATATTGTAGCAAGCAAAATAACACGTCCTCATTTGTAATTTAGTGCCTAATAGTAAAATTCGAGCAATTACCTAGAGTGATAATTTTCATTAATCATTTTTATACATTCAATTTTTTAATATGTGAATTTTATACTTAAAAATGAAAATAAAAGAAAAATAATAACGAAATTACTTTAATATTTTTAACATATCACTAACATAAGGGTAATTTGTATTTTTCAATGAAAAATTAATTTTTTATTATTGTTAGAGGAGGTATCTGTGATTTACACATATAACTTTATCTACTATCATTTTTGCAAATCTTAGGAAAGGTATTCATTAATTACCCTTTCATACCACAATGATGGCAAAATTGTCTTATTTTTTAAAATCCCACTTTTGATGGTTATGTATATTTTTAAATTTTATCATTGAGAAGACTTATGACTACTACATAGGAAATAATGTGCTTTTTTCATCATTATGAATATATTTATTTACATTCACTTATGGGAATGTTGAACAAATAAATGAACACAATTCATAATAAGCAAAAGATATAAAAGTAACATCAAATAATTTTGAATTTATGCTTATAAAATTATTGTGGCTAATGAATATTAAAAGTTATGCATTTATTGAGAGTTTATATTATCACTTTACACTTAAAAGTATCATTAACTTGCCTAAAATAAGTATCTAAAGATTTAAAATAAGAGTTTGCCTAATTTATGGAAAATGATTAATTTTGCACAGGTTTTGTATAATAGGCATATCTCTCGATCTGGAAATCTAATTGATACAATTCTTATGTCATTGAATTATGGACTTATCCTTTCACAATATTGTAACCAAAGGTCAGAAAAATTCAAGCATTTAGGTAGTCAAAAATGGGCTTTAACAGAACTGAAATAAAGCCACGGTTCAACATGACATGCCTCAATATTTAGACCACATCTCCCAAAATACAAATCCAAATATGGTAAATGAAGACATTACAGAAAGCTAAAATAAATACCTACAACTTTTATATTTTGGTCAGAGTTAGTTGTATTCTAAATATATCACCGACGAATTGACTAATAATATCAAATACGTGTAAAAGAAAGTCTTTCAACACCTACATAATCTTAGCCAACTTTTTGGACATTTATCATTTGTTTTTTCTATAAATATATGCTTATATCAAACATCAAGAGAGGTGATATATCTTAACTTCTTCATTTCTTTATTCCATCATTTTTTCTTACAACGTATTTCTAAATTTATAAATAGGGCTAGGATTAAACTTTGTTGAGTTTGTAGTTTTCATGTTTTTATCCATTGAGTTATTCTTCAATATAAAATTTTTCAAATGAGTGAATTTTATTTTTTAAAAAATATTTTAATTTGTTAGAGAGCTTGATTCATTGTTAATAAATAGTAAATTGAATACTTGTTATTTTCTACATCCCAAGAACAAGTATTTTGATTTGTTAGAGAACTTGATTCATTATTAACAAATGTTACATTAAATACTTGTTATTTTCTATATCTCAAGAGTAAGGTAAATTATAGTTTTTCACAAATTAATTTAAAGATTTTAACTTTGAAATTAATTTTAGAAATTCAGGTTTTGATTTTGAAATTATTTTGAGAACTTCCAGTTCTAATAATTAAAATTCAAAACTTCAAGTTGACAAAAAATTTAATTTCAAAACTTTAAGTCTGATTTTGTAATAATTTCAAAATTTTTAACTTAATAGTAATTAAATTAAAGTATAAGGATCAAAATAAAATATAAAAAATAAATATTAAAAATAGAAAGATATGATTGATATTTTACTAATATGAAAAATTAAAAAGTAACATATATTCTTGTGGTTCTATGGTTGATTTTTAGAACATCAAGTTATAATCACTTTATTTCTTTTATAAACTTTAAGTTATAATAATAATATTAATAAAAATATATGCAATATGTTATTCTTATTTTTTGATATGAAAGATTCAATTTAATGGCAACCATATAGTATATTCATAAGAATAATTATTTAAAATAAACTATATAGTAGTACAAGAATAATATAACACATAAGTATTTAGTTAGAAATATAAACTTTGCATATTTAGATTGTGCTAATAATGTATTGTAAATAGAACAATAATTTATATATATAATAAAAATAGATAATAAAGAGAATTTTCTCATAAAAAAATTCCATATATTTTCTTTAAGTTTTTCTTATTATGCTTTTAAATGATTAAACAATACTATTTATAGAAAAAAAATAACAAGTATAATAGATATTTTATAAGGGGTATAATAAATATTTTACATGAGACCTATTGATATACAAATTAATCATCGAGTAAAAGATAGGCGGTCTAATCCACCAATCTCATTTTAATAATTTATAAATATTATTTATATTTTATTTTTTTGTCCTTCTATGTTCAACAAAATCATAACGTTTATTAATGAGTTTTTGACTTGCGTAGTCTAAAAATATCCCTTATTTACGTTTATGGTCTAACTTTCAAATGTGTTATATTTAGAGTTAATTATAAAAATTTCAAACAAAAATGCTTCTGTCTCATTTGTTTATAGAATTAATAAATGACGTTCAATGTTTTGACTTTTTAAACATAAAATCGAACAAAAGGATTGATACATTTATAAATGTATCAATTCATTTTCACTGAATTTTTAAATATATCGATCCTCCTATGTTTCATTTTTAAACCTCTCTTATGTTCACTGGATTTCTAAATGTATTGATACTTTATACTTTGCATATTGATTTTTTCTAAATGTATCGATCCTTCAAGCTCTTTCTTCCATCGACAAAATTATCTTCCCTTAATAAAATTCATATTCTCTCAACAAAATTTATCTTCTCTCGATAAAATTTCATCTTTCCTCAATGAAATTTATATTCTCTCCATGAAATTCATCTTCTTTTATAATAGACATTTTCTTTTTCGCTGATTCACTCTCCAAATTCTTAAAATTCATACAAAAAATCATAATGAAAGCAAATAATTTGACACCGAATCATTCTTAAATTGATTTTTAATCATTTTCTCAAAGATTTGCTAACTTTTTTTTCTTAAAATTCACATAAAAAATTACAATCAAAAAAAGAAATTTCAATTTTAAAATTCAAAATTTTGGGTTTAACACAAATAATAAAGAAATGTATTTTTGTCCAAAAAGTAAATAATTATCATCAAATATAATAATTTTTTTTATTGAGATTAAAAATATAATTGGGCTAAAAATTAGGCCAACGCCATTAAAATTCCTTTAATAATCTTGGTAGATACAAGTACATTTTCTGTTATGTGATAGTTAGGGGTTCAGTTTTTCATCATTTATAAGAAATTAAGGGGTTGTTTGTAATTAACTTTCAAGGCCTTTTTTATGAGGGTTTTATTTTTATTATTATTATTATTTTTTATGTGGCTCAAAAAGCCATTAGATAAATCTTCTACAAGAAAATCCTTCGAAATTCTTTTTATTTTTAGAAGACCTTCCAAAATTCCTTTCATTTTTCTAGAAGCATGGTATATACATTATGATTTACAAGAAATTAAGGATTTATCTAGGTATTTGAGAATTTTTGTTAGTTAGTCGATACCTCTAATACGTGTTTATCTTGTAGGTATTCGACTAAAGATGATTTTAAGAAATTCAAGGACGTCTACATCAACAAATTTGTTCCCGTAAAAAAGCAAATCTCTTTTAACACTTAAAAAGACAAAAACCAGATATCAACATACTACATAAAAAGAACCCAAATCAGCGGCTGCAATCTGAAAATTAATAAATCAATCAGAAAGGACCCACAACGTTGTGATGTTTGAAACAAAAATTAATTAAAAGTGATCGCAATCCATAAATAATTTTACAAAGCATGCATGCTTGACATTATATATGCTGCTTTTATGATCCAGAAGTGTGTAAAGAATTAAAGTGATCAGGAAAAGCAAAATTATAATTTGTCAAAAGAAAACAAAAAAAAGTTAACTCGAAAGCCGACTAACACTAGTGCGTCCTGAGCTGGCATGAACATTATCACTTATTATTGCTGTTAGTTGTCTCACCATTACATCTATTTATATGGCCATTGCATAGTTTCTTTCTTGCATTATCATCAACTTTTTCTCGATCCTTTGCTTTCTTTCTTTCTTTGTGTCCGTCTTTCTTCGAAGATATGGAGCGCCCAGTTCGTTTGTTTTCAACTGTTCTACTCATGCTGCTGCTGCTTTTTGCAAGCGGTATAATTATATTATTCTTTCTCTTTCATTTTCTTAATTCTTTTCTATTTATAGCACATGACATGCCCTCAACTCGTTTTGACTAATTAATATTGAAGTTTAATTTTCATTAATAACTGTGGGTATGTTGGTGCGTGATGTGGACAGAAACGGGGCCGATGGTGGCGGAGGGAAGGACATGCGAGTCTCAGAGTCATCGGTTTAAGGGGTTATGCGTGAGGAAGAGCAACTGTGCTGCTGTTTGCCAAACTGAAGGTTTCCATGGTGGACATTGCCGAGGCTTCCGTCGACGATGCTTTTGTACTAAAAAATGTTAACAACGTTCATAAATATATGTCATGTCAGAAGATTGATCAACTTCTGAATTTACTTTATGTATGAAATCGAGAATAAAAAGGATCCCTATGAGCTATATATATATGTGTGCGCGCATGGGATTCCTGATTTTGTTTGTTGTGTTTCTGCTTTTGCTTCATTGCATGTTGTTTTTCAATAATATTCCTGTCGTCTCTCAAGTTTTATGCAATAAATTCTATAGTTTCCTCAAGTAATATTTGATGTCTGGATCGTGTGATGCTTCAGTAAACATCGAACATTAAATTTTATTTGAACAATTTTATGGTTGCAATGGTTAGTTAATAGAAAATATTAAAAAAGAAAAAGAAAAAGAAAAAGAAAAAGAAAAAGAAAAGAAAACTAAAACAGAATTTAATGAAACATTATGATAATGAAACAT
>JAXCLQ010070792.1:0-13605 GCA_035584115.1 Cedrela odorata
AATCCATTTTTGGCTGCCCTAGACCAAAGTAGATAATTTGGGCCATTCAAATTGAATGTGGTCAATTTCTGTGATGAAAATGCTTTCATGATAATAATAAATGGCAGATAAGAATAATAAAAATCTGTAGGATCAAATATGCTCTGATACCATGTAGAAAATTGTAAGCACAATTATAATTACATATTGTAATTTAACAATAAGTAAAGAGAATAAGTAGAGAGAGTAGTTCAAAGTGAAATTGTTATTGTGTTATTTTTTTTATGATTAAAATCAAAGAGAGAGCTTGCCTTTATATAGGAAAGCTTCAAACGGTTAAGTACAATCCTTTATATGCACTCAAAAACTAGGCACAACAATTTAAAGCATACAAACGGATAAGTACAACCCCTTATATGCACCCAATAGCTAGGTACAACAACTAAAGCATTCATTTTAAAATTCAAATAAACTAGTTGCAGGGTACTGTTTATGCACTATTCATAACGGTTACTTAATTTAACCTTTTCAAATTCTTGTAAAGCTGTTGGATGTTTAAATTAAGTTGACGTGGCAATGTCATTGGTGTGGCAACGTCGTTGATGTGGCAATGTCGTTGATGTGGCAACGTCGTTGACGTGGCTTTGTTGACGTGGCAATGTTGACATAACAATATTATTTTTAACATTTCATAAGTAAATTAGGTTGATAATTCCTTTAATGGTGGCAAAACAAACAACTCCAACAAGGTAGTAGGGAATTACCCAATTTACGTAAGAAACTTCGATGATTTTTTTCTTTTTTTCAAATTAACTCAAGAATTATGTAAGATCAATCAAGAACATAATATCAACAAGGAAAACACTAACTAGATGCAAGAACAAGAAAGACACGCAAGAAACAAAAAAGACAAGCAAGAAACAAAAAAGACTCGCAAAAAGCAAGAAAGATATGCATGAATCAAGGTGATTAAAAGAAAGAAAAATAAATAGCAAAACTGGTTTTCTTTTTATTATTTAATGACTCAACAAGTAAGATAAACTAAGAACAATATATTCAAACCCTAGAACGTTGGTGCATTAAGATAGAATATATCATATATATATATATATATATTTAACTAGATGAACACAAAATTAAAAACAGATGATAGAATAACCTAATCTTGGAACCAAGCTCTAATGCCAACTGATGTGAACCCGTAGGCAAAGTAACCTAAAACACCCAAAAACAAGTGAATTCTAACCCGGAAAGTCAATATAATCAGATTAGTAACCTTAGATTCGTTGAAAAACTCGTCTCAAGAACCTAGGTTACAAAGAAATGACGTCAGAAAGGATTTTAAAGCCTTTAATAAATCTAAATTTACGAAAAAAATTCAAAGAGAATTACTCATAAGTTTTCACAAATTTTTTTATAATTTTATTCATCAAGAGTTATTTTAAAATAACAAGTTAAAGGTGCTTAAATACTAAACAATTTGTCTATGACACTGTAGCAACTCTAGTTCACGGCGTAAACCCTAATCCATGAGTATTATAGCAAGCCCTAGCCGCGAAAACTGTAGGAACTGACAAAAATAACCTTTGTTTCCTTTTAAACATTAGGAAACCTTAAAATGAAATATTATAGCAATTAAAACAAAAAAATCCTAAAAATAAGCAATTAAAATAACTATGAGCTATTTAATTAATCATACCTGTCCATTAACATAACAAGACTAAAGTAATTAAACAAAATTTTATTAAGCCCACTTGTAAAATACAATGTAGCCGTACATGACTTTATGTCTTAAATCTTGATTTTTGGCTTCATGACTTGTAGCACATGTACCAATACTAGTTCTTCATCTCGTAAGCTTATCTTTCATGATGTAAAGTCATTTGTCTGTTATCTGTGTATGGTTTTAGTCATAGTCTTTTGAATAAGCTCATTCATTGTGATATGAACTCGTAGACAAAGTAACCTAAAAATTTACAAACAAGTGAATCCTAACTCAAAAAGTTAAGATGATCAAATTATTAACCCTAGATCCATTGAAGAACTTAAAAGAAAGACATGCAAAAAAAAAAAAAAACAAGAAAGACACAAGAAACAAGATAGACAAGCAAAAATAAGAAAGACATGTAAGAAACAAAAAAGACAGTAAGAAACAGGAAAGATGATTAAAAAAAAATTACAGACTGAATTTTTTTTTATTTTTTTATATCACATTGCCTCTTAAATTTTCTTTGCATGTGACTTTGTAATAGGCTCATCTGAAACATGCAATGGATCTTGAAAAACTTAATCGACTTGTGGACCATCTTGGATTCCATCAAAGACTAAAGCAATTAAATAAAATTATATCAAGCCCACATGTAAAATATATTGTGGCTGCATATGACTTCATGTCTTCACTTTTAGTCTTACGCTTCAATGACTTGTAGCACATGCACCAATATTGATTCTTCATCTCGCAAGTCTATCTTCCATGATGTAGAGCCTTTATCTGTCATTTATGAATGGTTTCAGTTATAGTCATTTGAATAAACCTATTCATTGTCTCTTAGATTTTTTTTGCACGTGACCTTGTAATAGGCTCATTCGGAACATGCAACGGATCTTGAATAATTTGATCTACTTGTGGACTATCTTAGATTCCATCACTAGTATAATTAATTAAATAGCCCACAGTTATTTTTATTACTTGTTTTATCTTTTTTTAAGATTTCCTAATGTTTAAAGGAAATAATGCTCATTTTTGTGGATTTGTTACAGTAATCCGTGGGTATTAGGATTAGATTTAAAAGTTCTAGTTCAACTAGAATATGCATTCCTATTAATGTAACGGTAGTATTAGGGTTTTAGTAATTAAACAATTTTATGATATTTCAAAATATGTTAGTAAAAGTTTTTTGCACTTTTAAACCTCATTTTATTATTCTAAAAGCTCTCTTAAAAGGTTTTAAAATTATAAATAGCAATTTCATTATGTTTTTTTTAAAAAAATTTTGATAAGTTTAGGTATTTAAAAATCAGTCCGGAAAAATATTTCCTGCTTTGAAATGTCCCTTTTGTGTTGCATGTTCTACAAGTCATTAAAGCCCAAATCCAAAAGTAAAGTTATAAAGTCATATTAGACCACATTGTATTATACATGTGGGCTTTATTTTATATAATTGCTTTAGTTTATATTATTATTATGTTAAAGGACTAATACAATTAATTAAATAGCCCATTGTTATTTGAATTACCTATTTTTTTTTTTTTAGGGTTTCCTAATGATTAAAAAAGAAACAATGCTTATTTATTTGGCTTTACTACAGTATCTGCAAACTAGAGTTGCTACAAAGCTGTGAATTAGGGTTACTATAGTATTGCAGACTAGAGTTTGTTATAGTGCTGTAGAGTATGTGTTTAGTACTTCAATAAACTTTATTATGTTATTTTAAAAAAAAAACTCTTGATAAATAAAATTTTGAAAATTTTTTGAGAACTTGTGAGCTATTTTTCTTGAATTTTTGTCTGAACTTAGACTTATCAAAAGCTCTAAAATCTTTTGTGGCGTTATCTCTTTGCAACTTAGGTTCTTGAGACAAGTTCTTCAATGGGTCTAGGGTTTGTAATCTGATTATATTGGCTTTCCAAGTTAATATTCACTTTTCATGGGTTTTTAGGCTACTCTGTCGATGGGTTCACATAAATTGGTATCAGAGTTTGGCTCCAAGATCAACTTTTTCTATCATTTGTGTTTAATTCTGTATCCATCGAGTCAAATATATATATATATTTGATATATTTGGTCTTAATGCACTAACGTTCTATGATTTGAATATATTATTATTAGTTGATCTTACTTGTTGAGTCAATAAAAAAATAAAAAAATTAGTTATGCAATTTTTTTCTTTTAATCACCTTATTTTTTGCATGTCTTTCTTGTTTCTTGCATGTCTTTCCTATTTCTTGCAAGTCTTTCTAGTTTCTTACTTGTCTTTCTTGTATCTTGTTGGTGTTTTCTTTGCTGATTTTGTATTCTTGATTGATTTTACCTCATTCTTGTGATTAATTTGAAAAAAAAGATATTCAACAAAGTTTTCCTACGTAAAAAAAAGATAATCCCTTGCTACCTTGTAGGAGTTGTTTGTTTGGCCATCAATAAAGGAATTATAAACTTAATCCACTTAGGAAACACTAAATTTTCAGTTTTTGCTATTGTATTTTAATTCTTTGCTTGGATTATAAAAAAAAAAAAAAAAAAAAAAAGAGGATACGACAAGCAACACAAGGATAAATTCTAAATTTTATTGACTTTTAATGATCAAACTTCTGCATTCTTTTCTATTCTTGTGTTTTTCTTGATAGAGTTTAAAGTCTAATCTTGCTTTGTTTTCGTCTATTTTTATTCCTTACTCGTTTCTTGAATTTAATTGCTTAAGGGGACAAAACTTAGAGTTTTTGTCTACGATTGAGTCTTTAGTTCTTAAAGAATTCAAAAAAGGAATTTTGAGTGGTAAAAGGCAAGAGTGTGTAAGCACAGCATCGAAAAAGGAAAGAAAAAAAAAACCTAATTGAATGTAAACACGAGTGGAGTGACATCGCCAACATGTACGTGAGGCTAAGAGTTTATTCACAATGTTTAAAGAAGTTGCCAAAACACATAGTACTAATGAATCAGCTCAAAACGAGGAGATCCCAGCATTCACAATGCAAGCCATATTTTAGTGATTTTAGTGGTTGGATACGATGTTTAGAGAATGAGTGATAACATGAAGAAATAAAGGACGGACATTATGCGCAGGATGGATAGACATGAAAAGGTATTGGCTAAAGAACAATGGGAGCAAGCTAATAAAGTACAAATTCCAAATTTACAAGCTCGGCACAAACTATTACCTATAGATGAGTATGAAGCTGAGATTGAGTGTGGTGATGATAGTGATTTTGAATAATATGGGCATGGACTAGCTATGGACAAATTTCGGCCAAGGATTAGGAGACATGATAGGAGAGTTCGAAAAGGTTTTAGAGAGAGATGAAGTCGATGAGAATTTGAATAAGATTAAGATGACGATTCTCTTATTTCACGGTAGGAGTGATCTTGACGCATATCTTGAGTGAAAAAAGAAGATGGAGTTAATTTTTTAGTGTCACAACTACTCCGAGCATAAAAAAGTAAAGTTAGTCGAAATTGAGTTTACGGATTATCCAATAAATTGGTAAGATCAGTTGGTGACTAATCGGAAAAGAAATCATGAGAGGTTCAGTAAGATTCGTGCTGAGTCATTACTTTAGGTGTAATGCCCGCAATTTTAAAAATCGTAACTTTAGCACCTACAGTATATAGAAAATTTAATCGAATAATTTGATATTATTTGATTAATTAAAATTTTATATAACTTATAATTTTTGGGTAAATAATTGAATTTTAGATTAAAGAAATAATGTTTAGAATAATTTCAGATTTAATTGTAAATATTTTGAAATATTAAAGGTTATTTTAGAATTTTTAAAGAGATAAATATTTTAAAATATTAATCGTAACTTTAGAATTTCTCCCCCACAAACCGTGGCCATTTCTCTTCAAGTTCCAGCAAGCACCTAACCCCTTTCTCCCATCTTTTCTTCCCAAATTCTAGCCAAATTACTCCGAATTCAAGCGTTTTTCTTTCAAATTTCAGTTATTGGTAAGCTTTATAACCCGATAAAAGCTTGAATTTTGAATTTTTATGATTAATTGAGAATTTAATTACTATTCATTCAAATAAATTATGTTAAATTCTAATTAGAAAATATTAAATTGAGTTGAATTGAAGTAGGAAATATATCATTATGTTGAATTTACATTGATTGAGATGTTTGTGGGAAGAAATTGGAGTATTTTTGTCTCGGATAAACAGTGATTTTGAAGGTGCTACAATATTTTTGAATGTGCTACAGTAACCTCGATCTGAACAGTAACTATTTGTATAGTAACTGTTTATACAGTAACTCCGGCATAAACAGTTCTTTGCTACAGTACTCCGTCATAAACAGTATTTTCGCTGCAGTATTTTTGTATAAACAGTATTTTCGCTACAGTATTTTATTAAAATAGTATTTATTTACTTAGGCGAAAATATGTAGATTTAGGGTTGTCGAAAATATGAATTAGTATAAGTTTACAATAAAAATTCGTTGTTGAAAATCGGATAAAAGACTTAGTTAGTTAAATTAAGTAATAGGGATAGAATTAAGGAATTTTAGACACTAATTTCACGAATATTGCATTTAAAATATTAATAATGATTTATTGAATATCCGAAGACATGATTTATATATTGTGGTATTAGGTTACGAGAATCTGGGAGAAAGACCAAGTTAGGTGGGAGGGTTATTAGTGGGAGTGGTTACCCTCCTCTTGTGGTAAGTAAATCATGCATACATTTTTAATATTTTCAAAAATCATGTGATATTCAATATTATGCTTAAAATGGTGAATTTTAATGTTTTGGTATGCTGAAATTGTTTTTATGAAATGAAAATGATTTTATAGCTCTAGTTGTTAGTTAATGTTTGTTTTAAGCTATTCAAAATTCTGTTTAACGCGCAATGCGCACTTCTGATTAACGTGCAATGCGCGTTTTTGTTGGATTTGATATGAAAATGTCCGCTTTAAGCGGAACACGTGCTTACGTTCTGAATCCGGGTCACCGTGGGTGCAGGTGACACTAACTGACTAAGCTATTCTGAATATGCTTGAAATATGAATGAATTCATATGTAATTTGTAAGTTTAAGAAATTCATTAATTAGTTGGTTGTGCAAATATGATTGCTTTGAAAAGGAAAGAAATTTTGAGAAGTTTGAAAATGTTTTGATTGTTTAAATTCGTATGTTTGTACTGCATCGACATATATAAAAAAAAAAACATGTATGGTTTACTTACTAAGATTTTATCTCACTCTTTATTGTAAAATTTTATTTTCCAGAGAATAATATTTATGAAGGAAGAAATGAGGCGTAACAGGTGGTTAGGCGTAGAAGAAATTTTAATGAAAGGTAATTAATAGAATAATTGTAAGATTTAGAACTTATTATATAAATAACTCTATGTATATGTAAAGAATTATGATATAATAGACATTTAAGAATGATATAATAGTAACACTCTTTGTATAAAATGATATAGTATTATGTAATAATGATTGATTGAATAAGTATGAGAATGGGGTGTTTCATTAGGGATTTTTATAAAAAAAATAAACTCTAGAGGCTTACAAAAGCATATAAGAGTGATGTGAACCCGTAGGCAGAATATCCAACAAACTCACGAACAAGTGAATCATAACTTGAAAAGTTAATATGATAAGATTAAAAACCATAGACCCGTTGAGGAATTCGTCTCAAGAACCTAAGTAAGTAGCAAAGAGATGATGCAACAAAGGATTATAAAGCCTTTGATAAGTTTAAGTTCACGCAGAAATTCAAGGAGAATTGCTCACAATTTCTTACAAATTTTCAAAAATTCATTAAGAGTTACTCAAACTAACAAGTTTAATTTGTTTAAATATTGAACACATCGCCGGTGGTACTGTAGCAATCCTAGTCTTCAATACTGTAGCAACCCTACTTCACGACTCTATAGCAACTCTAGTCTGTGGGTACTGTAGCAAAACTAAATAAATAAGTCTTGTTTCCTTTTTAAGCATTAGGAAACCCTAAAACAAACTAAAATAGGCAATTAAAATAATTATAGGCTATTTAATTAATTGTATCAGTCCATTAACATAATAATAATATAGACTAAAGAAATTAAATAAAATTAAGCTCAAATATAGAATACAATGTGGCCGCATTTGCCTTTATTTCTTCACTCTTGGACTTGGGTTTCAATGACTTGTAAAACATGCACCAACACTTGTTCTTCTTCCTGCAAGCCTATCTTCTATAATGTAATACCTTTTAACTGAAGTCTATTTATAGTTTCAATCATGATCCTTCAAATAAGCTCATTCATTGCCTCTTTAATTTTTTTACACGTGACCTCGTAATAGGCTCACTAGGGACATACAATAACTCTTGAATAACATGATCAACTTGTGGATGATCTTAGATTCCATTATTCCCCCTCTTCTCAAAAGGATTTATCCTCCAATCTACATCAAACAAAATTAAGTCAGAAACATTGAAAGTAGCAAAAACATTATACTCAAATAGAAGATCCACTTTGTAGGTATTATAATTGATCTTTTCAAGTATTTGAAATGGTCCATCTCCTCTTGGCATCAATTCGGATTTCCTATGATTCGAAAACCTCTCCTTGTGCTTGCACCCAAACCCAATTTCCTGGCTCAAATGTTACACAATGCCTTCCTTTATTAGCTTGAGATGCATAATACTTATTTCTCTTCTCAATCTAAAGCCGTGTTTTCTCATGGATAGATTTCACAAGTATGAATTTTTTTTTCCCATCTAAACTAGCATGCTCATCAATCGGTAAAGGAATCAATCGAAAGGTGTTAGTGGATTAAATCCATAAACAATCTCAAAAGGAGAAAATGAAGTAAAAGAATTAATGCTCCTATTATATGCAAAGTCAATTATAGGAAAACATTTTTCCCAAGACTTCAAATTCTTATTAATAATAGCGAGCAAAAATTGAGATAAAGTCCTATTAACTACCTTTGTTTGACTATCGATTTGTGGATGACAAGTAGTAGAAAAAAAAAGTTTAGTACCTAACTTACCTCTCAACACTTTCCAAAAGTAGTTAAGGAACTTGACATCCCTATTCGAAATGATAGTTCTAGGCACTCCATGCAGTCGCACAATCTCCTTAAACAATATATGAGCAATGTTTGTAGCATCGTTAGTTTTATGGCATGCAATGAAATGCGCCATTTCACTAATCCTATTTATGTCCACAAAAATAGAACCTCTACTCCTTTTAGTTCTCAGCAATTCCAATACAAAGTCTATAGATATGTCAACCCTAGATTTGGCCTTTTTACATGCAATGCAACGATCACAGATGCGAATCACATCCTTTTTCATCACAAGCTAATAAAAATGTTCATGCAACATATCTAAGGTTTTCTTTACACCAAAATGTCCTATTAAACCACTAGAATATGTCTCTCGCACAAGTAACTCTCTCATAGAACAATTTGGCACACACAACTTAGTTTCTCTAAAAAACACTCATCATACTTATAAAACTTATAATATGTACCCGTATTACATGTCAAATATTATCAACAAAATCAGAATCAATGGCATACAATTCTTTGACAAACTCGAAACTAAGTAATTTTAAACTTAAAGAGGTAAGATGTACAAACCTATGAGACAACGCATCAATGATGATATTTTTCTTACCTTGCTTATACCATATCACATAAGGAAAGTTCTCAACGAACTAAATCTACCTCGCATGACATTTGCTTAATTTTCCTTGGGTCTTAATGTGCTTCAATGACTTAAGATCAGTGTGAATTACAAACTAATTTGGCCATAGATAATATTGCCAAGCCTCCAATGCTCTAACAAGTGCGCACAACTCTTTGTCATAAGAAGGATACTGCAACAATATTCCACTCAATTTCTCACTAAAGTAAGCAATTGGACGCTTTTCCTGCATTAAAACAGCTCCAATGCCTATTTTTGAAGTATCACACTCAAGCTCAAACATTTTATCAAAGTTAGATAATACCAAAATCGAAGTAGAACATAACGTATTCTTAAGCATCTAAAAAGCATTTTCTTGCTCTTCCCCCCAATGAAAATTAACATTCTTTTTAACAACCTCAATGAGTGGTACGGCAATGGTACTAAAATCCCTCACAAAACATCTATAAAAATTAGCTAAAACATAAAAACTACGAACCTCAATTACACTCTTTGAAGTTGCCACTTCTTGATAGCCCTAACTTTATCCTCATCAACCTCAATACCATTTGCACCAACTACATACCAAGAAACACAACTCGCTCCATGTAAAATGTACACTTCTTAAAATTAGCATACAACTTTTCTTTTTGCACAACATCAAGCACACACTTTAAATGCTCTAGATGATCATCTAAACTTTTACTATATATTAAATTTACCTAAAAATACACACAAAACATAGTTTATCAATCTCATAAAAGTACTAGGTATATTAGTAAATCCAAAAGGCATAATTAACCACTCATATAACCATACATGGTTTTAAAAGTGGTTTTCCACTTATCACCCTCTTTTATGTGAATTAGATGATATCCACTCTTTAAATCAATTTTAGAAAACAATATGGCACTATGCAACTCATTAAGCATATCATCTAACCTAGGAATGGGATGGCGATACTTTTCCATTATATTGTTAATGACACTACAATTGACACATAGACACATATCGCTCATGTTCCATCTTTCTTCTGTACCAAAAGTACTGGAATGGCACAAGGACTCATGCTCTCTGTCACATAACCTTTACTCATTAATTCTTCTACTTGCCATTCAAGCTCCTTCGTTTCCTCAAGATTACTTCGATATAATGGTCGGTTTGGAATAACAGCTCCCGGAATGAAGTCAATTTAATGCTCAATACTTCAAATGGGTAGCAATCCACTAGATATGTTTTCGGTAAATAAGTCCTTGTATTCCTACAACAAAGACAGAAAAACACTAAAAAGAGAATAGTTAGCGTTAGTTTTTTCAATGTTAAGGAATAACTCCTTATAGATAACTAGGATTATAAGCTTTTATTGTTTGAATTCTCTCCCAACTTCCCCAATTTTGGTAAAGAAAGTTGAAGTGAATCCCGTAGGCAGAATAGCCTAAAAACCCACGAACAAGTGAATTCTAATCCGGAAAGCCAATATGATAATATTACTAACCCCAAATCCATTGAGGAACTCGTTTCAAGAACCTAAGTTGCAAAAAGATGACATCACAGAGGATTGCAAAGCTTTTAATAAGTATAAATTCACTAAAAATTCAAAGAGAATTGCTCATAAGTTTTCACAAATTTTCAAAATTTAATTCATCAAGAGTTGCTCAAAATAACAAGTTTAAGTTGTTTAAATACTTAACATATAGTCACTGGCACTGTAGCAACCCTAATTCGCGACACTGTAACAACCTTGGTTCGTGAATACTATAGCAAAGCCAAATAAATAAGTCTTGTTTCCTTTTTGAACATTAAGAAGCCATAAAACAAACTAAAACATGTAATTAAAATAATTATAGACTATTTAATTAATTGTATCAGTTCATTAACATAATAATAATATAGACTAAAGAAATTAAATAAAATCAAGCCCACATGTAGAAAACAATGTGGCCACATATTTCTTTATTTCTTCACTCTTAGACTTAAGCTTGAATGACTTGTAGAACATGCACTAACACTTGTTCTTCTTCCCGCAAGCATAGCTTCCAAGATGTAGAGCCTTTAACTAAAGTCCATGCATGGTTTTAATCATGGTTCTTTGAACAAACAAGCTCATTCAGTGCTTCTTTAATTTTTTGCATGTGACCTCGTAATAGGTCCACTAGGGACATGCAACGACTCTTGAATAACTTGATCAACTTATGAACTATCTTAGATTCCATCATTCCCTCTCTCCTCAAAAGGATTCGTCATTGAATCTGCCTCAAACCAAGTTAAGCAAGAAACATTAAAAGTAGCATAAACATTATACTCACTTGGAAGATCTACTTTATAGGCATTGTCAAAGATATTTTCAAGTATTTGAAATTGTCCATCTCCTCTCGGTGTTAACTTGGATTTTCTATGATTTAGGAATTGCTCCTTGCACATGTGTACCTAAACCCAATATCCTAGCTCAAATGTCACACGATGCCTTTCTTTATTAGTTTGAGATGCATAATACTCATTTCTCCTCTCAATATGAAATTGTGCTTTCTCTTGAGTGGAATTCACAAGTTTGGCTTTCTTTTTCCCATCTAAACTAGTAGCACGCTCATCAATCGGTAAAGGAATCAAATCTAAAGATATTAGTGGGTTAAATCCATAAATAATCTCAAAAGGAGAAAATGAAGTAGTAGAATGAATGCTTCTATTATATGCAAACTCAATGAATGACAAACATTCTTCCCAATACTTCAAATTCTTATTAATAATAGTATACAAAAGTTGAGATAAAGTTCTATTAACTACCTACATTTGACCATCAGTTTGTGGATGACAAGTAGTAGAAAACAAATGTTTAATACCTAAATTATCCCACAACAATTTCCAAAAACAGCTAAGGAACTTAATATCCCTATTTGAAATGATAGTCCTAAGCATTCCATGAGTCCCACAATCTCCTTAAAGAATAGATCAACAATGTTTGTAGCATCATTAGTCTTATAGCATTCAATGAAATGTGCCATTTTACTAAACTTATTTACGACCACAAAAATAGAATCTCTACCCTCCTTAGTTCTCGGCAATCCCAACACAAAGTTCATAGAAATCTCAACTCCACCCCTCTTAGTTATCGATAATCCCAACACAAAGTCCATAGATATATTAACCCAAGGTGTCGTAGGAATTGGCAAAGGAGTATACAATCCTTGAGGTAAAACTTTAGATTTAACATTTCTACATGCAATGCAATCGTCACAGAAGCAAATCACATCCTTTTTCATCCCAAGCTAATAAAAATATTCATGCAACACGTCTAAGGTCTTCTTAACACCAAAATGTCACATTAAACCACCAGAATGTGCCTCTCACATAAGTAACTCTCTCATAAAATAATTCAACACACACAACTTATTTTCTCTAAACAAATATCCATCATGCTTATAAAACTTATCATATGTACCCATATCACATACCAAATGTATATCAACAAAATTAGAATCAGTGGCATACAATTCTTTGACAAACACAAAACCAAGTAATTTTGAACTTAAAGAGGTAAGAACTACAAACCTATACGACAACGCATCAGCAACGATATTTTTTTTACCTTGCTTATAATGGATCACATAAGAAAAACTCTTAATGAACTCAATCCACCTCGCATGACGTTTGCTTAATTTTCCTTGGGTCTTGATGTAATTTAATGACTCATGATCAGTATGAATCACAAATTCTTTTGACCATATGTAATGTTTTCAAATCTCCAATGCTCTAACAAATGTGTAAAGTTCTTTGTCATAGGTAGGATACCACAAAGATGCTTCACTCAATTTCTCACTAAAGTAAGCAATTGGCTACTTCTCCTGCATTAAAATAGCTCCAATGCCTATTCCTGAAGCGTCACACTCAAGCTTAAACATTTTATCAAAGTTAAATAAAATTGAAGTTAAACATAACCTATCCTTAAGCGTCTGAAATGCATTTTGTTGCTCTTCCCCCTAATGAAAATTAATATTCTTTTTAACAATCTTGGTGGGTGCGGCAATGGTACTAAAATCCCTCACAAAATGCCTATAAAAACTAGCTAAACCATAAAAACTACAAATTTGAGTTACACTTTTAAGAGTTGGCCAATCTTTGATAGCCCTAACTCTTTGTCCTCATCAACCTCAATATCATTCACACTAATTACATACCAAAGAAAAACACAACTCGCTTCATGCAAAATGTGTAGAAAAATTGTAAGAACAATTATAATTGCATATTGCAATTTAAGAATAAGTAAAGAGAATAAGTAGAGAGA